>CAKAOI010046343.1:93688-158242 GCA_916701655.1 Sebastiscus albofasciatus
CTCCGGCCTCGGTCTGGGTCTCATTCACATGAACGGAGGAAGGAAAATAACTCTGTATTCGGATTAGTGCATTTTACAACTTTTAGGACCTAATGATTTAAATAAGGGCTATTCAAGTGTTCGTACTGGGAAGTTGATTCACCTCAAAAAAAAGTATCCGTTGAGTTACAGACGTCTCTTGCACAATGTAAGTCTATGGGAAAAAATCATTTTTGGCCTAATGGCATCACTTGAGCGACACAGAAATTGTAGTACCGCCGTTTGGCCACTACAGAAATTGGGATCAACGACCGGCGCTCTTCTTGGGGGCTTGGTATAGGGTGTCATGTCATTGTTTTCCGACGACCCATTTACCCCAATAGTCCACAAAATGTCCCGACAGCCCGTTATCCTGAACAGAAGCACGTGGCTAATTATTATGCAAAATTACGTCATCTGACCTTCCTGGTCGCAATATTGTTTTTTCTTACCATGGCGAGGCATGACCCGCCCTACTCTCCCTCTGGTTGGCTACGCTGATATTCTCGTCCTAAACCTAATATATCTCACTCCTCATGCCTTAACCTAACCAACCAATCCAGCCATGGCATTCAAGGCAACGAGACGGGAAGGTCCAATGATGTATTTCTGCACAATAATTAACCATGTGCTTCTGCACCGAAAGTGTGTATTTTCAGAGCAACGGGCTTTCGAAACAATAGGGCGTCAGAACAATGAGCAGTCCCCACATACTGTACAGCCAATGCTACATCCAAAGGAGTTGGCCTAATGTCAGATCACCAACGTCAGCCAGGTTTGCTTCCTCCTTATTTCTGTGGTAACGTTAAAGAGATTTGGAAAAGGACAGATGACATGAATTAGCGTTAGCCATAAAAGTTCAAGGCTAACATACTTTTGTGTATATTATCTCTACGTGCCACCCCTAAATTTGGTGTTATTTATTTGGATATACACAACGTCAGGAAAAGTTACCTGATTAAAAGTTATCATCGTGAATATCCTTCCATCGCAACAGTAACTAAGGTGGTGTGAGACTTAGGAAGGGTCAATTGTACAGAAAGAGATACAGTAGATGGATAGATAGGAAGGAAGACAGATGGGAAGGAAATTGGACATAGAAAAAGAGTGAATAATTGAGCTGATGACACAGTGCTTCCTTTTCTGCACGCTGACCTTCAAAGAGTGGTCACAGACTTGCTCGGATCACGCCACGCAGCGCAAAACCCCTCTGGATCCCCTAATGATCTAACTAATCAGGTTAAGAAATGTTTTTTAATAAGCCCTTTTAATTTATTCAAATATTCAATGCACATTCCTCATTTCATTTGAAATAATGAGAGACAAGGAGCGAGGGGCAGAGACAGAGAGGGAGGGTTGGAGACAGTCTGAGAGTGAGAGAGAGCAGCTAAAGAAAAGAGGAAGAGAATAAATCAGAGAGGACAAAATGTAATTTGTAAGCCTATTCAGACAGCCAATGCCTGAGATGAGAATTAACAGAGAACGTAGAAGACTGCTCTTTAATTGGACAAGGCCACTCTTGACATTTTCAAGCCAAACTTCAGCGACGATGATGGGAGAGAATGTGTCATAACTACAAATTATTCTCTTTGCCACCAGTGCTGATGAGCAGATTCACAAGGCCTTTTTTTTTTATTCTTTCACCATATTTGCATTATCCTTTATCTCGGCTGTACTGTCCTTTAAAATAACACTGACAAGACTCTCAATTCTCACTTAAGGATAAGTAGATATACACTCACTTCAAATGTGTTTATTCTTTGTTTCACTTTGGCATTTGAACTCAGGTGGCACTTGAACTCAGGTGGCACCATTTAACTTCATAAAGATTCCTGAAAATGGGAATCTTTGTACTTCTGAAAATTGCTGTGTAGTTCAAGGAATTTGGATGTGTGTAAGAAAAGAGACACTTTGTCATTTTTGGAAAGCCTAGCACTCCAATGCTGCTTTTTGTTTTCTGAGTAGCACGCCTGGAGGCTTGGAGTATGATACCCAACCAAAATGACAACCCTAGTAATTTGTGTATGCGCCCAATTAAAATATATTCTCTACACTTTTTCATGGAACCATGGAACAAACACCAAACTTACAGTAACTTGATTTACACTACGCTGCATTTGCATCGAGCACTTTATGTGAGCACTCTCAAAAGCACAGTGCACCACTGTTTTAGCAGCTTTCAAAATCTTCTATTTGAGTGCATCTAAACCTTCTGCTGGACTGTAAACCTTCAATTCAAGCCAGGTTTCCACTATAAGGAAGACAATTTGAGAGTATTTTCTGTCTGGGGTAATCTTGCCAAATCTGTGTGGATATTGGATAACATGGATGAAAGGGACTTTGAGCAAGGCATTGCACCCCTGACAACTCAAAGAGAGCTGACATTGCCTACAGCAGATAAATGTATGAGCAGCTCTTTGAACAGTATAAAATGTATCTGTATGAAGCAGTGGAATGGTGAAAAACAAAATGCAAGCTCAGCAAAATGCAGGGACAAATCAAGGTTCAGAAAAAAAAAGTCCTGTAATCCATATGGCTCCATCACTAGATTTTTTTTCACTTACACACACATACTGTGTCAGGTAGTCAGGGAAGGAACATTTCCTGCTGACTAAGAGGGCCCGAAACCCAAATAATGGGAGTCATTTGGGGTTTACGAGCTTGCCAAATTAACTCCTGATGGATCCACGAAAAGTGAGCAGCCCAGCCTCAAATGCAGAGTTTGTGCATATGTGCTTTTATACCCACAGATGTGTCATTTTCAGTCCCTGTGTAACAACAGATACAAGCATCTTACACACACACCTTTCGATATTAAGCACAGAAAGCCACATAAACAGTAGCAGGTTAAAACTGAACCACACATGGTTAAAATGCATGAGGGCAAAGTGTGACTGTATGCTGAAACTACAGTCTGAACTCTGTAGCAACCTTCAACCATAACAGAACAAACACGGTCAGGGCGGTCCAGGGAGAGGACGCGAGTGTCCCAACACTGAAACTATTGAACTGTAGCCTACTGACGGAGAAGAAGAAGGTTGGGACACGGTAACTCTGCATGGCTCATTTCACATCCGCCGTCCTCAACAAAGATGAAGCCGTGGCGAGAATACTGCTGGAGAGCTAGTGAACACACCACAGCAGTAAATAGGAAAAGCAACCCGGAAAGGTCAAAGTGGAATACACATACACAGAATCAAACCCGGGACACTCCTTGTCATGTCCAAGAAGCTGTCAGGCTCAGCACAAAAACCTTTGAGATCTGATGTCAAATTTGAGGATAATTTTTTTTTAAATGGTTTGGCCTCTTTTAATAATAATTGGTTGAAGAGAGGAGGTTGAAGAGAGGAGGTTGAACGTGCTTCAACCGTTTCACAAGGAATAGTAGGCCTGTCTGGTGCTCACAGAATAGGGCAATCTTGTAACAGGAGAGACTTCAGAGACCAGGTCCAAAGCACACTGGAGCACACAGATTTAAGGCGATCAACTTTATTACAGACTAACGTTTCGACACCAACTGCATCTCTTCAAGTCTCTCCTGTTACAATAATAATTGGTTGTTGGACAACTCAACAATTGGTTGATGGACATCTCAACTTCTCAGGAGAAACAACACAACAGGAACACACCGAGAAACCTGGACACCTAGAGAAAATATTAGACACCTTGGACACATTTAATTGATGAAACTTTAGGAAAAACGACCACAGCCTTTTTTATAGGCTAATCAACTATTTTGTAGGCTAAACAACTGTTTCTCTGATAGCTCTTATCATTTTCAATGGTTTCAACAGTTTTGGGGTCATGCAAAACAACATCAATGCAGGTTGTTGTGATACATATTTATCCTTAAACCTGCAATAGCTAATGATTTTAACTGATTTTGTGGCCACTTGCGAGTTGAATATATTACTGCCTATCCTCTTAAATTGTGCTTCAGTAATACACTTTTTTTGGTATCAATATCAACAAAGCTATTTTTTGTTTCTAAGTAAAAAAAACATGTGCTGTCCTAAACTAGGCTGTGTTTTAATGATGACCCAATCAAAAGAAAGTAAATGGTGCTTGCTCGACTCATGCATTATTATGGATTGCTGGATCCATAAGAAAAAGCAATAGTGAGAAGCAAAGTTGGAGTCATACAAATCTCATTACGCGTTTTGCATTTTAATGCAGCGCTCTGCTGAAAATGTCACTTACTTTCAGAGTCAGGTAATTTAAATCGTCAATCCACCATCCAACAGCAAATGACAAACATATTTATTTTGCTGACGACTGTCTCTGAATGCGGTCGTAGTCTGTTATAGATCAGTGTTGCATCCCAAAAAAGGGACGGCTGATGAATGCCGTATTTCCCCCAGCGCCTTCAAGCTTTCCATCGTACCGTACCTAAGCTTGGAATGACAAAGATATATGAAGGCTGAACCCACACAGAACTTTCAAAATGTCAACTTCTAATGTACATAACATCTGAACAGCCTGAACAAAATGAAACATCATCAGGAAACGCAGCAGGACAGTACGCACCTACCTGGACAGAAGGGTTATAAAATATAACACAATTTGGCTCCGTTGGGAAATCTTCCACACGGACACCAGAGCGCAGAATAACACCTCTGGACCTGGTCAGGATTCTCTGTCCTCTCAAGGAGACTGCAGTGCAGGACAGAGGCCTTCTGACACATCTTGAACCGCGGTATTCCCATTGTCTCTGTTCTCACTATTATACTCTGAGACTTAAGTCGTTTTTTTTTTTTTTTTTTCCCGGCAGGTTGATGGCTGCAAATTTGAATTGCAAACATGAGCTGTTATGAATTCTGTGTTGTTTAATGTATGAGTATTGAGATATAACTGTGAATCTTTATGAGCCTGACTTGATGATGGAGGCCTGGTCTGTTACCATGAGGCCACTAGTTTAAATCCCTAGACCAGCGCTGCATCAACAGTACTGCTGTCAAGGTGCCCTTATGCAAACAAATATGATCACCTTTTCGGACATTGGAACTCAGTGGCCAACAGCAGAAGACAGGGCTGCAACAGTCAGCTCCCAGAGGGGAATTTTCTGCACCTGATTGTGAGGAGCAACAGTGATGTTAAAGACAGCAGAGGCCTGTACTACCAAGTAGGATTTGGGGTTAGCGAGGTAACTTCAGGGTTAACCCTGGGTTTTCCGTCCTTCGACGGTGGTTCACTTCTTACCGGGTAGATCACCAAGGTAATTTATGATGAACGCCTAACCTGCTACGGAGCAGGTTATGTTCCAGATAAGAGATCAACTCGTATAAAAGTGCCGCCTACTGACCAATCAAAGCTCGGTGCACGGATCGTATGATAATATTAGACAAATAGGAAGAAGTTTAAGTCATAATCCAGGCTAAAAATAACACAGTTTAAAGTGGCAAATGCAGGAAGGACAGCTGGCTGTGTGCTGTGGGTGTTTACCGCTTTGAATTATTTTTTTATATTTATTTATTTTACTTGCTCTCAAGTCCATTTCACAACGCCAGAGTCAGGGACGCAGCTGAAAGAAGGCTGAAATAGTCATACACGACACGTCATTGCTAAATTGTATAATGAAGTGTAATCTTTATCCATTATATTCTGAAAGCTATTTATAATATCACTGCCCCACCTGCATGACTATATTGAAGTTTTGAGTATTCCGTTACATTAACCATAATTCATGCATTCACACTTGGGCAATTTGTTCTTTTGCCAGCTCTCCCTGCATCTGGCAGATTTAACTGTGTTGCTTTTAGTTTGGATTATGTGTTTATCTTCTTCGTATTTGTCTAATATTATAGTTTGCTCCTTGTTTGAAAAATGTGCTGCTCTGCCTGTCTGTAGACTTGTCCATGATTGTGATTGGTCATGTGCTGCAAACACCGGCCCTTTTATGTGAATGCACTCATAGCCAGATTGAGGAACCCTGGGTTGACTTACCGAGTTGATGACCACTGTCATAGGACCACTTTGTGTGATCGCGTTTGTTAGGGTTAGTTAAATCAGATAACCAGAAGATAGCTATGGGTATTGTGAAGTTGCTTCGTAGTACAAGCCTCAGTTTTCTTTTGCTGCAAATGATTTAAAAAAAGGTTTTACTGGGACTGTGAACAGGGCTACATGTTTGGGCTGACATTTCAGGCCCATGCAATACTTTAGGGACAACATTTCAGACTCTAGTCTCACTTTCTGCAAAAAGCTGGTAACTTTTCAGTTAATTTTCTCACAGTATCTGTATTACACAGTTGGGTTTCAACAGGCCACAAGGGCATATGACAGTGACTGTGAACGAAAATGTAATCTTTTAATTAAAAGTCATATTAGGCACCCATGAGGTTTTCTAAATTGTGAGGTGTCTCAAAAAGAGTGATAACCAATCTCCTTCAGGTTAGTAATCACTCCTAATATACTTTGTTCTTATTTATTCTCCAATTATATTTCCAACTCATTAAGACTGAACTCCGGATTCCTGTACTCCACAATCCAGTCGGCTGTTACAGACTCATATTACATAACTGCACATCAAAACATGGGATGTGCGGTGGCAATGTTTGCCTTTCGGTCAGAACTCCTGCTGCTTAATTGCATTAGATCTGTCTACATACAGGCATGCATGATACTCACCCAGCCTCTCTTTCCCTACAGCCACATGGAGCTAACTACCGTAAACATGTTCTCCATCTATCTTTTCAAAGCTGCTGTAACTTTCACTGGATTTGCATGAAGAAAAAAAAAATGACAATCACAATTTCCATATAAATAGATGTCTGTTTTGCAGCTCCAGCTAATATATCACAATGATTTGAATTATGACCATTTCACAGAAGCTTAATAGTGGGTGTGGGGAGGTTTTTCTTCATGTTTTTGTGTTTTATGCTTCTAGCAAAGAAAAACATTTTTTTTTCCAAGCAAGAGAGAACTCAATACGAACTCTTGATTTTCATATGATTTCACTTAGATTACGTCAGGGGGGGCACGTTGTCATAAAGCATGCTGATACTTTGGCAAGCTCAAGGCCTGCACAACTTGTGCATTCCAAGTGATAGTATAATCCAGTTTGCTGGAACAAAAACAAGTGGGATAGAATTTTTTTATGTTTTTTTTTTTGTTTGTTTATTTATAACTGATTTATTTTCAAGGTTTCAATCTAAAAACAAATCTTGTGCAATGCGAGTAAGAATGCCACATATGGGCTACTCTCAACTTTTCCTGTTATATTTAGCAAACCAGACTCCATTCAGAAATGTGGTACTTTTGTAAAAGGTGCATATTTGATTAAATATGACTCAAAGTGTTTACAATAGGAGGCAAATCTTGACATATAGACAACACATAGTTAACAATGTACTGATCACCTAATGTGCAATAACTCCTCTCCATATATGAATGATCATTATGTTGTGTTTACGAAGATGCAATCTTTTTATTCTTACATTGTTTTATATGATTGCATCTCTGTATTTATTTAATAACGGCCACTGTGGAGTATTATTGTTCTAAACGTATATGACATTTAATTGGTTATAGATGCACATGTAGCCTAGTCGTATATGTTCATTTGCAGCCTTACTAAATGCATTGGCATCTTGACTCCACTGTACCTCATTAATCGGAACTTCTATACTAACAAGACTATATTTTGCTTTCTTTGCCAAGCTAGTTGCTCAGAGACATATCTTGATACAGAACTGCACCTGCTGAACTCTTTACAAAATGCATCCATATTGGGAAGTTCCACATACAGATTGTGTGATTTGCTGTTGCCTTGGTGAATTATATACACGTAAATGAAAGGCACAACACAAGTCTATTTTTCTAACTTCTCTGCCTTCATTTTCTCTCCTTTGTCTGTACTTTCCCCATATGTTCCCTGGTTGTTGTATACTTGTCATGCTCATACATATTCATGTCTACATATGGCCATATATTTAGTCAAAGATATTTAGAAAGTGACTGATACTGTAACAGCTGGGGTCACACTCTCATACCACTTGCGCAGTAAAGTGCATTTAGAATGTGCAGAGTTATTACTTGCATATTTATAGTGGGGCTGCTAAAGTTAACATGATAATAACGCATAAATGCAAATTTGTTTTAACACTAGCGTGAAGATACTGGTATTATATAAAACTAGAATGGCACTCGGAGAGCGCAGACCTCCGCCAAGGTGCCTGACTTTAAAAACAGATCACAGCTCACAGCTGGCGGTACCGTGATGTGGTCGGCTTATTATTCACACGGTGTGTTTCCGTGTAACTTACCGGCGGATGCCTCTCTCATTCAGCAGCCTTGTTATGTCTGTATAACATTACAGTACCTTGACTGTCATCCTGTCATCTACCGCTTTTTTCTTTCTCACCGCAGACAGCTAGCAGCTCCCGCACATGTCTTGCCACACACCCACACACGTATCTCTCGTCTTCAATGCGTCATTAGTTACACTGCGCATGTTGAAAAGTCATGAAAGTCATAGTCAAGTCAGCGCACTGACACACTGACAGCTGTTGTTGCCTGTTGGGCTTCCATTTGCCATGTTATGATTTGAGCATATTCTTATGCTAAATGCAGTACCTGTGAGGGTTTCTGGACGATATTGAAAATTAATTAACAACACAAAACATTGACATATAATAAATATATGCATATATTTAAAAAAAAAAAAGCAAATACGAGTATTAAATACTTGACAAATCTAATTTAAGGTACATTTTGAAAAGATAAAAAATGTGTGATTAATTTGTGATTAATCACAATTCATCATGGACAATCATGAGATCAATCATGATTAAATGTTTTAATCTAATTAATAGTCAAAATTATTTTATAGTGTCTGTTGCCCTTTCTGTTTTTCTACAAGAACTATAATTGGTTATCCAAATACAAGCAGAGGAATAGCCAATAACATGCTGAACAAAGGATTGAAACCTGCTATCGCTCCCAAATTTACTTTTAATGCATATTTTTTTAGTTTTGATCAGATGAGAAAACTCATCTGTAAGCAAATTCTTTCATTTTCTGTGAATATACTCAATGCTCAAAAAGGAATTAGTGGGAGTTTGAATTCATTTCTACTCCTACATCTCTCCCTCTTGATTTTTCTCCTTCCCTGTTAAAACTGTTAACCCCCTTTCTCTCTCTGTGCGCCCACATATCTCTGTGTTTGTTCCCCTCGCTCTGCAGGCTCTGTATTCAGAGTCCAGTGAACACAGGTTCAACAGGAGGCAGCAGCTTGCCGCAGCTGATGAACGCTGCAGCACCAGACAACCAACGTACCTTCTGTTGCAACGAGTGCCCAGCCTCTTCTGGGCTGTCCTACACGGTGCTGCCAACAGCCAGCTGAGGGGGAGAGCTACACACACACACACACACACACACACATTCACAAACCATAATTTATACATGTTCAGATAATGTATAGATGTGTAGGATATGTTTGAATTGGTGAGTACATGTTCACATGTAAGCAATACACAAAATGCACACATCAACACGAGCTTTTGAAAAATAAATCTGCACACACTCACATACATGCACACACACTTGCACACACACTTACTGTACACACACAAATGCTTGCTGTCACTTCAGCATCAATGCACCCATTTGTCTGCAGGGTATTTTATCGCATTCCAGCTGTATGTGTGGTAGAATACTCTTGCATTTCCTTAATTTGCATGTTGGATACAATCACCTGTCTATTTGTGTATCATCATATCAGACTCATTGCACGGCAGGGGAAGACATGAAACACTATTCAAGACAGATTACTCTACTTTCCATGTTATGTAATGTCTAATTACGTCCCATTTAAGGGAAAAGCATGCTTGGACAGTGTGAAAAAAGAAAAAAAAAACATGGATGGATACCAAGAAATGGTGCAAAGTGGATAATATTTAAACACACACAATTACTGTCACTTCATTTATTTATTATTTTCCACCATGTCTATATATATATATATATATATATATGTATTTATTTTTCTTGTTTTTCACAGTGACTCTCAGGACAGTCCAATCAATGGAGACCAGCTTCAATCAACCTCAAGATACCTTGGTCAATGAAGCTACTTTGACATGTGTTTTACCACTTCCATTATCACTCTCTCTGGTTGCTTGTTTTGTGATTGGACAAAACAAGTTTGGTCTACACAACCCTGAGTTTAGTGGTTTTGTTCCCTCTTAAATAAAGTGAATTTCACACTCCTCAGATGTTACTTTCCCTTCCACTTCAGGTGAGAGCCAGCTCTTTGCCCCAGGCTTGCCAAGTACCCACTTTACAATAGTAAGGCTGCACTGCAAAGAAATGTCTTTCTGTGGAAAAAAAAGAAGTAAACAAATAAAATAATAGCTATAAAATCAAATTGTTTTCAATAATTTCAGAAACCATTTTAAATGTGTCCTTCTTTAATTCTGCACTTGTTTCACAAGTAGTCCGATTCAGACTCAAAAAAGAAATTCACATGAACTTTCAATTACAAGTATCTTAGCAGCTTTGTGTCCTCATTGAGTGGCACTCTAAAAAGCAGCCATAAATGTGTAATATGTAAATGTAAAAAAGTAAGGACAAGGGATAGATGGCCTCTTGAAAAGACAGTAGCCCCAATTTATTTCAATCACAATGTTTGCAAGTGCTAAACGGAATATCAGACCTTTTTTTATTTCATATATGGCCATCTTCACTTCTATTTATCTCTGGGGAAAAATGTTGGGTGGAAACAGCTGATGTCATTCTGACAGCTCCTTCTACACAACAGTAGAGGCTGTTCTCACACACCGTTCATAGCTATACCTATGAAAAGTAATGCACTGCAATTTCTATATATCCCACAAACTGAATTTGTATGTAATCCACGTAATTGTGAACCAGGAAGTATAAAGAGCGACAAACGCCGTGTAGGGAGGAAGGCAGGCTGGATCAAAAAACACTGGACTTTTGCCCAGTAGACCGTTGTTAATACCTCGTGTGAAACCAGAAGTCAGATGATTTGATTGGTTGATTTAGTTATCATATAACTTCCATACTTAAGTATTGCAATTCCAGAGGTATTTTAACCCAAACCACGATCTTTTCCTAAACCTAACCAAGTTGTTTCCTGTGAAGACTGAAGTTTATTTTGAAAAGATTGTTTGCATGTAATGAGCAGAAATTGACACGTGCGTCACATGTTGCTGGGGAGTTGTAGGAAAACGCACAAAAAATGGGGAATACCTTTTTGTAAGGTATTGAACAAACCGTTGTATTTTGAACAACAGCTTTATACACAAAGTTGGCTTTTTTTTTTAATTTACAAAACATTATGAATAGCACCTGTTTAGAAATCGGTTGAATGTTGATAAATGGAGGACACTCAAAGTTGAATGACACCCTTAGAACACTACTGTATACTGTATGTTCTTGGGGTTTTGATATCTAAAGCATACCCCCCATTTATCCATAATACTCTTGCAATAATAATAATAATACATGGAAGTGGGACGAACACAGGTGCAATTAATAATATTAATAGCTGCGTTGTATCTTTGTTTACCAGTTCCAGAGGCCCTTGGTGCTGTGTAGGCTGGTTCGCTGTGCACAGTAGCTTACTGGGGAACTCAAATTACTTAAATGGAATGAAGCCATCATTAATACTATTAATTACATCTGTGCTTTTCCTGCTATGACAAGTCAAAATGTCTGCTGTGAAGCAGATCCACTGGGTAATGTGCCACCCATAAACTGTCTCATAATAACAAACACATGCCTCCAACAGAAGTGAATTATTGCTTAGGTAGATTTCCACTTTTGACGGGCTAAGGGGTGTTAAATTAACATCCTCCCTAGGTGTTTACACAGGAATGATGAGCTCTTACATCCCCTTTATCTGCACTGAGCAGCTAACCATGTTGTAATTTAGTGTGGTGTCATATTAGTGAATTAATTTCTCTGCTGAGAAGCAATGTACTTGGTTGAGTGTTAAGTGATTGTGTCTGTAGAGTATGTCACACACATACACATATAGCAAAAGGTGCAAGGTGAGCTGTGTGTCTTTTTCTCCGTTAACTCTCTGGAATTAATGTAATTGGATACTGTGTTCATCATTTTGTTCTGTGACTGTGGATTAGGTAGGTTTCTCTACGAAGGACACAATTCCATCATATACAAATAAATAAACTAGAATTTATATGTTGTTCTGCTTTGAACAAATTACCTTTTCTGAGTCCTTCTGGTTAGGACAGTGTGCTAAATTCAGGTCAAACTCCTAAAACATCCTTTGTTTGTGTTTGCTGATGAAAGAGGCATGTATTATTCACACAACCGCAAGAAATAGTTTTTCGGATAAAGGCAGAAGTGGTGTGACATTTTTATATCACTGCAAAAAAGCCTTAGTGCCCATCACACCAGAAAATGGCACAGTAAGATTTTTTCACACATCCTCGCAAAATAGGTTTTGATGGAAATTAGGTGACATAGTGAATATTTTGTGGTCTAATGCTGCATTCAGACTGACTTTAGCCCCGTGTAAAAAAAGCAGTCCCCTCATTCTTTTGAGTGAGGCCAGCTCGAAAACACTGCAAGGGTCCTGACACAGAGGGCTGTGGCAAAAGAAAGCAAAAAAAAAGTTTAACCTGGCTCAATTGTAGCTGGACCGTAACGCAACATCATCTGTCATTGCCAATCAAATACATACAAGCACACATTTCTGGTATATTCAACACATAACCTTCCGGACCCCACCAATGCAGCCCCTTGCGTTATTGTTGTTTATGCATTATAGTAGCACAATAAATATCAGCACAGAGGTCTGAGACAAGGACAAAGATGAGCCGACTTGAGCGTCGTGGCCCGCAGTGTGAGTGTGAGTGTGTGTGTGTGTGTGTGTGTTATCAGCTCCGCGCAAAGCAGTGGAACAAAAACAGCGACACATCTCTGAGAGTATGATAATAATGCACTTCCTGTGCCTATTCTGATAGTCTGTAGATCATGTGGCCTATAGATTAGTTATTTTAATAAAATACAGAGGCCGTTTCCATGCTGACAAGCGCTCGCGTCTGCCTGTCTATTCACCTGAGGAGCTCAGTGAGACCCCGCGGATCCCAGCGGGACGTCAGCTGAGTAGGCGTCCTTCAATGTGGCCAGGACACATTCACGTACACACTGCTGAAAGAACGTGGTCATATGTGGCCCAGACCACCTCTGAATGTGGCCTGAAAGATCCGATGTCAATGCGTCCTCAATGCTTCTTTAGTGTGTTCACATCTGTGCTTAGAGCTGTCCGCTTGTGATCAGATCACAGAGGACGCATGTTAATACCAGGTCTGAACAGGGCCAATGTCATATAAATCCTGAAAAGAATTAACATCTGATGCACTCAGCCAGTTCCCACTGCAGGCCAACAATCTGCTGGCTGTAATGAGATGAGCATCGAGTATATAGTTTTCAGTACCTGAATGGATCACTGAACAGTAGCACTGCTCTGCCAAGCTGAGCCAAATTTGAGTTTTCATTATACGGGTCACGTGCCAATAATACTGGGCACCATCAGTCAGTCAAAGCCCAGAAGGGAAAACCATAGTCACCACCCACGGTGTTACATGTAAGCTCAACTATGTCACAGCATATCAAACACAAATTTGTCTACAATGGATTAAGGCTGTAATTGCTTCCATGTGATTATGGCAGTGTGTGGTTTGCTTGGCAATGTATGGAAACCCCGAGTGGGCAGAGGAAGGTGATAAGCCAGCGTGAGCCGTTGTTGGGCTCTAGAGTGGGAGGCTGATTTAATTCAAGCACTGCCATTATCGACTTGCTATGTATCAAACTTGACACTGAATTGGTAACATTATCCAAACCATCTGAAACAATTTGGTTTTTCCTTACAAATGGTAATTTCAGTGGAATTGTTTATTGCTGAATCCCTCCCTCCCCATACGCTTTCACATGACTGTAGTTTAGGCCTCATTCTTTAAAATGATTTGATTATTATTGTGTCTAAAACATTTTCCTTTCCTTCTTCTTTCTTTTAAAAAAAAAAATATCGAACCCTGCCAGTGTTGCATGGCTCTAGCCATTGAGTAGCGCTTAGTATGCCTATTTGGCGGTATTATTTGCCCTTTAATGTTTCTGTTTGTCACTTCAATGACCCTTACTAAGCCGGTTTGATCCCAGCTGGTCCCCTGTTGAAGCATATGCGATCAGAATGACAGGCCTGCTGAGGTGATCGCCCGCATGTCCTCTCCTTTCAGCCCGCTGATTCATTTGTGGATGCTCAGATCCCCTGTGGTTGCTGGCTATTCCGGCCAAGGTTTGTGTCGGCCTGGAACATTCACTTTCATTAAAACATCAGCTGCACTCACAGCTGGAACATGCGGCCAGCGTCTCTCAGCATCCCATTCATCTCACCGGCTCTTTGTTGTTTCAAGCCAAAGCATCAAAATTGCACACTATTGTTAATGAGGTGATGAAGCACAAGGTTGTTTTTGTGGAAATATAATGAGGAAATGACTCTAACAATAGTTTGGAGCCTATACATCACTTTAGGGGCACAAATTCCTCTCCTCGCTCTACAAATAACATTCTCTCTGGGAATAATAGGTCCATTGTGTGCACTCTCACTTTGCAATGCTTCTTTGTTTCAGCCAACATAGGAGTCACTGCACGAATGTTGTTGAGGAGCATCCAATTATACTAGGCTAATGGGAAACACTTAAAATAATGAACTGCTTATAAGACCTTCGTAAACACAGAGTTCATGATGCATTAATGAGTTCATGCGGAATTAATTAATAGTTCATCATCTATCATATCATGGTTTATCAGTTCTTAATATCTTAATAATAGATCAGTACCTCATTAGCATTCATAGACTAGTTTAGCTAATACATCATTTGAAAACATTTAGTTCTGGGACAGGGAACATTTCCTTTTGTATTGCCCAAATCAGTTGTGTTGAGAGCAAATTGCAGCATTTCAGGTGTATCTCTGAATGCAGAGTATGTGTTGTAAAACAGTTTGCATTTTTACATTTGCTTTGGTATTTGCAGTCCACTTCTAAATGCAGTGCATGAGTCTTGAAATTTGTACCTTGTTAATGTGTTTTCTCTGCTTGTGTTAAACCCTCTCAGCAATCGTAGAAATAATTGTGAGTGGAAGTGTGCAAGCTTAACTCTGTCTCTTAATGTCATGAATCAACTGCCCCAAAGGTCTCACTGAAATTGTTTGTCATTCTACCTTCTCATGACATGACATTTATAAGACAACAGCCAAGAGTTTCACTTTATAATTTGGCCAGCAGACACCATTCATTTTCAATAGTGGATTCAATTAAAAGACATGCAAAGAAATGCCCAAAACAGCATCTTTATATTAGTATAACAATTATTTTGTTCACCTTCAACAACTACAGCTCTCATGAGACTTGATACTGGCATACTGACAAAAAAACAACAACAAAAAAAATGAAATCATGGCAGCTGTAAATGTAGCGCTGACAATGTGATGTTTCAAAACCTCATTAACAGGTATAGCAGCAGATACCCATTAAGAATACAGTATATTATGAGCAGAATACTCCAGTATCATGTTTCAGCTTTTCAGAGAGATCAGTGAGAGACACTGTCATTGGTTGAAAGTCCCCAAAGTGTTGGACCCATCCACCTCCCACCCAGCATAAGTGGTCTTTCTAAATTTTTATACTACCTCACTAAATCAGAGCTGAGTACGGAAAACACGTGACGAATGTCATGTGACAACTGTCCCTTCATAACACTGCACCTTCATGCAGACATGTAATATTCATGCCTCGGCGAGGCAAAACGTGACACTGACACGTTTTCTAATACACTCTTTGCAATGAGACTGGCTCGAACACCACAGTGGCCATGTTGGGAAACCATGTTTGTAATATCAACGTACTCAAATTTTCTGCTGCAGACACTATGGATAACTTTTATTGTTGGCTGTTGCAATTAGGCAGATACACAAAAAAATCAAAAATTAAGCCTTAAGTGAAAGCATTCTTATGTTTTTTCTTAAAGAGTTGTAACTTTATCTATTGGTGGTCAGACTTAGTAGAAGGTCTGGCTTAGCAATATCGACTGTTGAGTCTCCGCTTCATTGAAAGTGGGGAGAGTTTCGGAATGAGGCCCTTCGTATAATTAAGTTATTCGCTGGGTTATTTTGGCCCACTGCTTCCCTCACAGGGCCACTGAGGCTGTATTGTGGGCAGAACAATGTGATGACAGGGCTGTCCTTTGGGAACATCTAATTAGTTCCACTAGGGGAGCAAAGCAGCACCGCACCATGCCCTGATATTTGGCTTGTGCAGTCAGCGGAAAGATAGCCACAGGGCCCACTTTAATTGCAAAAATGCCACCAGAATGTGTGTCTGCAACTTCACCTGTCCCTGATCATGAGACCACAAGGGAGTGCCCATCTTTCTGCATGTGCATCAACACACACATAGCATCAGTGTGCATTCATGTGTGCAAATGTGTGAACCTCAGTCTGTATAAATATGCACCTGTGAGTGTGTGGATGTGCCTGTGTCAGCCTGTGTTTTGTCCACTCGCACTAATCAGTATTTGCTTATTGATTCCCGCAACCCACCAGTACACAAACGGCGGTGGATTCGACATGAACTTGACTCGGCTTGTTGAAGGGACCCTTTAGGTATTCCTCTTCTTCAACATGCTCCCTCGGAGGGGAATTCAAATTATGCAGTTATGTAAGTAGACTAAAAAATAACTATTTCAGGCATGTGTGAAGTAACAGCAGTAAATAGCCTTTGCTGGATGGGCTACTGCAATAAAAACAGCATTACAACAGGTAGGTAGTTGATGTATTTCAGCTTACATCAGAATCTCATGAAATCCAGGGAATCCTGGTGCATCTTTGAAAAATGAATGAAATCACACGCATCACTATGAAAGTAACCTGAATTCTCTACGTGGACTTTTAACATATTCATCATGCTATAGCTGGCGGAGCCCTGAAACGCCTGCCTCCGACAGAGAAATCAATCCCCGCCCAGAATTAGACCCGATGGAAAGGCTGACACAACACAATGGGACACTCACCTATCTATCAGAGGAGCTGTTTCAACACTGAACGAAGGCTTTAAAAAATGGACACCAGGCACAATACTCACGGCAAAGAATCAACGTCAACACAGAAAAAAACATCACAATCAGTTACCCAATCAACTCTTACGATCCCGGACGAGCCCCCTATTGTTATGTTCCCCCATTTATGGTGTAGGGGATGGAGGGAGTAAGAATAGCCATGGGAAAGAGAGACGGGCAACGGATTTATCAACACTAAATGAAAAGTGTACTATGATCAAATTGAATCTACTTTCAAAAACAAAACAACACTGCTAACACTAACCACAAAACATGTCTCAGTTTAAAAGACTAAAGCGCACGGACAAACACACTCCCTCTAGAAGAGAGCCACTACCGAGCCCACTACACGTCTTGCAAAGACAACCAACTGTGTGTATAGCTTGTATAGTTTAATAACAACACATACCACATAGCTTCATAGCAACACATAGCTTCATAAAAACACAACAACACAACGATATCTCTGTAAATTTTACTACTAATGAAAAGATAAATTACTGATGGAAAGCCACAGATCTTGCCGTTCTACATTTAGTGTATTGTTTGACATTCTATCATGAAGGCAAGGGAGTGAAGTTTGACCCTGAACTGACCATGCTCCTTTTATTTGGTTTACATGTTTTTCTCACGTTTAAAGTTTTTAAAAGCACCCTTAAAAAAAAAGAGGGGAAAAAAAACATGTCTGTGATCTTCTGACATCTGATCTATTCATCTTGAACACACCTTGAAAATCACCAAGAGTCATAAATTTCGTTTTCTGCAACACTTTGCCACGGCCCTCAGGCCCCAAATTAGTAGTAGCCCCGATATCTATATCTTTTCAAAACATATAAACCTACATCTGTGCCAAATGTGCTGCTTTTATCACAAAATGTACAGTTGTGCTTAACTGTCCCGCTACTTGTGTCCAGAGGCATGTGTTCAGTGTAATGGTTGTACACACACACACCATTACAGTGGGATGATGGATCCAGGCAATATCACAACAATGCACATCTTAAATAATGTAATTCTGATTGCTATAATTAGACATCTGATTTTGATGACTTGCATGTAACCGTAACAACTTTTTTGTATGACGTGACCTTTGAGTACAGTTGAGTTTTACATTGTGCCTCTAGATATCAAATGACTGAGAATCTGCATGCAGTTGGTTAAGGAAGGGAATACCAGCAGCATATTTACTCATCGATTGATTTGTCAAACAATAGAGGTGGCAAGCTGCTGACATAACAAGGGAAACAAAAGTTGATGATAGTTCTTTAAAAGCAAGATTAGTTGCCTGTGGTGTGTGGGTGTGGAGGTGTGTCTGTGAGCGCGCACTGACATTAGGAGTTGAACATTCCTCCAGTGCATGAATAAAAAATGTTTCCAAAGTCTTGGGAGCAGTGAATTATTGAGGAGGCAGTAACGAGGCAGACGCAGGGGCCAGGTGTGGGGTTTCAGAAAAGTGTGTGTGTGTGTGTGTGTGTAGATGCTCATGGGCAACCAGAGAGAGAGAGAGAGGAATTGAGGAGGGGTTCAGGGATTAGTGAGCATTAGGTTGACTTGGTCAACACCAGCCTCTGGTAAACACAGCAGAAAGAAAAATATATTCTTATAGGCAGAAAGAATCATCTTCACAGTTGAGTCCCTCTCTAGACTTATATACGGTATACTAACACACACTATGTATACTATACACTAGCAGTGGGAATCCTGAGAGACTGTAAAGATGCGGATTAGAGAGACTTTTACTGTACAGATCAAAAGAAACTGAGAAACAAAAGGACTGTAAGGTAGAGCCCAAGTAAATTGAGAGAGAGAAACTGAAGGAGATCAAACAAATGACTAAGACATTTGGAACACAAATAAAGGAAATTGAAAAATTAAGAGGCATACAAGAGAAAAAAGTGATGGAGAGGGGCAGAGTGGACAAGGAAAGAGCGACAAAGGCCAATTCTATGCAGGCAGGAAATGAAGCACTATTTCTGAGTTGTTCACTCATTTGATCGGTATCAGCTGACTCCCATACTTGACAGTCACATTTATACAAATCACCCATGCCATTCAACCAGCCAGTTAAATTGGGCTTCATTATAAGCTCTCATTCTCACTGTTGTTGTGAGCTTCCTTTAGGTAGTATCTGCAGCCACAGGCTCTCACACATCTGTCAATTAATAATAAATGATCACAAATATATTGATTAAAATATTGGGAAGCCAAATCACCATCAAATATCGATAGATGCTGAACAAATTAAGTGGATGTACAACAGACCAGACCTGAAGTTACTGACGCTTGAATGGCTTTAAAAGTGTTGCACGGTATACAAGACTATGTTCACTATCTGGGGCACTTATGGCTCTCTGCAGACTACACAATGTTATAACACTTTCTTTAATCAAATATTTGTCATGAACAAAAAAAAAAAAATAGAGACCCTTTGAGAAGTGATTATTAAAAACAACTAGCAACTTTCAAAATGCTAAAAAGTCAGCCTCCATGCAGGGGATAATTCAAGTACACATCTTTCAATCTTCGAGTTGGCATGGAGCATGGAAAAAAAATCAACTGCGGGAGGCACACATGATTGAATGTTATCTCTGGTTGGACTCACTAACAGGCTAATCTCCAAATTACGTCTTTGAGAAAGAAGCCAGCCTTCAGGAGGGGGGTTTCCAAAGAATCAATCAGCCTGTTTGCCTCATGTTTGGACCATGTTGGAACTGGCTCTGAAATACCACATTGTGTGAAGCATTTACACCAAGTGTTAAATTAAAAATAACCTTACAGCTGATTGCTTCGCATAACCACTCACGTAGGGAAGCTTTTCTGAGCCTGGGAGAGTGGTTTAGCATCATGTTAGCTTCAGATTGATCCAAGCAACTATCAGCATGGTAAATAATAAAGCTTGCAACTAAAAGCAGACCCTGGACTTGATGGCAGGTAGGATTAAAGATCAGTTTTCTCTATCTGTGGTTACATTCAGTAACATGCAAGCATATAGAATCAAGCAAACACACGCAGATGAAATGGCGGACAGAGAGGAAATTCGCAAGAAGAATACAATAGTATGTCAATAATCCTGCGCTGCACTACCCTCTACACATATCAAGGAACTAAAAAAACAAATGAGGTGGTGCTGTGGAGACATGTGGCTCATCAAAAACATGATCCATAGAAGTGCAGGGAAACTTGCTGAAGGCGTGAGGTCGACAGGTGTGATACAACTGGATCTGTAAAATATGAAGAGGAGGAAGAGGGCGAAGAAAGATGGTGCAGGCATCTCTATGACAGCATGCAGTATTAATACCTATGCGTGCTGTCAGAGTGCCCTTGAGCAAGACACTCAACCCCAGCCTTTTACTAGGGCTCTCCTTCTCTCTAATCCCACATGCCAGTGCATGTAAGAGCTGTGGGTTTGACATTGTAGATTATTGTGGATTAGTGTCACCTAAAGAATTCTGTCACGTAAGGAAGCCAATTAAAGTCAGATTTTTTTTTCCGAACGTGAAGTGGGATGCTGAGTAAATGTGTAATGCAAACCAGCTGTGTTGAGGTTAAAAGGACTGTAATATTTCAGCAGACAGTCACAGTCTGGGGTAACCTTTTGAATTCATTTTCATCACAGAATGTGATTGTCTACAGGAGAAAGTGACACCTACACCCTCAAATGATTGATGTAACTGATAAGTAAAAAAAACAACAAAAAAACATATCTTATCATAGTCTTTGAGGGGGAGCGGTTAATAGCATAACACATTTGAAGATTGTTTTCTTGCTCAGAAGAAAACCGAACCAACTATCAAAATGTCAAGGTATCCCTTTGAGATGTGTTTTCCTCCTGCTCATTCCCCGCAGTTGCCAGTTTCGATTATGTTTTGCTGCATTTTGCTTCGGTATAATAGAAGCATGCCACTCTGGTTTCCAAACACAATTTGGTGCTGATTCATTTTTAGAAAGTGCTGGCAGGGTTACATGCTGCTCTCTGCATGCTGGTCTCCTACACAAGCAGACCACACTTGTTTCGTACTCAATGGAAAACCGAAAGGGTGCTGAATGCCGGTCCACAGTCAGTACAGACTGTGCAGATGCTGTGATAAACCCATGAAATAATGTATGAGTTACGTTGTCTGGTACCTCCGTAGGCTGTTAGGGTTAACTACCAAACCCGGAGTCAGCGGGAAGAAAGGCTGCTTTCCCACCAGGCAACATGAAATGCCTCAGAATATTTATTGGGGCCCAACGGGAATGATCTGGCAGCTGGCAAAGTCAAACAGCTCACCTGAAGGAGTCGGGTCAGTACGAGTTCAGCTTTACTGACAAAAAAACCCACCCTTCTCAAGAGGCAGGTTAGCTCTTCATGGGGGAATAGCTTGGAATCATCTGGCATTTGTTGTTTGGGAAGGATTAACATTTTATTATGGGCACCTAATTGTTTTTTAAGAGGCACTAATGCTCTTATTCAGGCTAAGAGAGAGTGCAAAAGTTGAACAAGTGTCCATTCTTGGATCACTCCAATGCTCGAATGTAAACTTTATAATGGTCAGAGGCAACATTAACAAATCATTTTTCTGTGACCCCTCACTGAAAATAAATATTCAGGATAGTCACTGGTGAAATAAAATACGAACAAGAAAGGAGAGAAGTGATTTTGCCTTTTCTAATGTCGACCTGAATGAGATCCTTATTAAAGCCACAATGTGTGAAAGAGCTCTACAGTATACTTTGACATACAGCACTGGCACTGCTGTGATGTGTCCGTAGGCACGACCTCAAGTCGAGTATAATAACCACCCATCCATCCATCCATCTTCAACCGCTTATCCGGGATCCAGCAGGGGACCCCAAACTTCCCTTTCCCGGGCCACATTAACCAGCTCTGACTGGGGGATCCCGAGGCGTTCCCAGGCCAGTGTGGAGATATGATCTCTCCACCTAGTCCTGGGTCTTCCCCGTGGTCTTCTCCCAGCTGGTCGTGCCTGGAACACCCCCAGGGGAGGCGCCCAGGGGGCATCCGTACTAGATGCCCGAACCACCTCAACTGGCTCCTTTCGACACAAAGGAGCAGCAGCTCTACTCCGAGTCCCTCACGGATGACTGAGCTTCTCACCCTATCTCTAAGGGAGACGCCAGCCACCCTCCTGAGGAAACCCATTTCAGCCGCTTGTACCCGCGATCTCGTTCTTTCGGTCATGACCCAGCCCTCACGACCATAGGTGAGAGTAGGAACGAAGATTGACCGGTAGATCGAAGGCTTTGCCTTCCGGCTCAGCTCTCTTTTCGTCACAACGGTGCGGTAAAGCGAATGCAATACCGCCCCCGCTGCTCCGATTCTCCGACCAATCTCACTTTCCATAGTCCCCTCACTCGCGAACAAGACCCCGAGGTACTTGAACTCCTTCACTTGGGGTAAAGACTTATTGCCTACCCGGAGTAGGCAATCCATCGGTTTCCTGCTGAGAACCACGGCCTCAGATTTAGAGGTACTGATCCTCATCCCGACCGCTTCACCTTCGGCTGCGAACCGATCCAGTGAGTGCTGGAGGTCGCAGACCGATGATGCTAACAGGACCACATCATCTGCAAAAAGCAGCGATGAGATCCTCAGCACACCGAACTGCAAACCCACCTTCCCCGACTACGCCTCGATATCCTATCCATGAATATCACAAACAAGACTGGTGACAAAGCGCAGCCCTGGTGGAGGCCAGCCTCCACCGGAAACGAGTCCGACTTGTTGCCGAGGACCCAAACACAGCTCTCACTTTGGGCGTACAGGGATTGGATGGCCCTGAGAAGTGCCCCCCTCACCTTATACTCCCGCAGCACCCCCCACAGTATCTCCCGGGGGACCCGGTCATACGCCTTCTCCAAGTGTTTTGTGGAGTATAATAACATAAAGGATAATATAGAAGTGGAAGTGTAGACAGGGATCAGTCGCGTCAGTGCGGGGCAGACCCACCTCTCAGAAAATATACTTAAAGAATGGTGAAGCAGACAATACTTGATGTCCCAGTGTCCCCTCCTGATGGCATTACTATTATCATATAAAGTCAGTTATATTCACCCATTTTGATAATCGTATTGACTGTGATATAATAATGTGGGTTGCTGGTAATCCAGTGACTCAGTTGACATTACAGGACAAAAAAGTCCTTTATCTGTGTATTTGAAATTGCAGACACAGCACCCTGACTTTGTTTCTCACCACTTAGTACTTTTTTTCTTACCACAACATTGTGCTTAAACGAGCCATTTCTTTTATTTACTCATTTATATTCTGTTTGGGTTCATGTTCTTAATATTTGTGTTTCCCCCTGCTGAATCCTCTCACTTTTACTTCAGCAAATATCTAATTTACCCACAGGGATCATCAATCATTTAATCTAAACAGTGTTCATCTCCGCTGGTTATGTGGCCCTAATCCAGATGCTGGGTGCGCTAGTTGCTAGGCTAATTGTGTGAAACCCCAGATGTCGTTCTGTGCAGTGTTGACTCAAAATAAAGTGAAAATCAAATGAGGTTATTTTTTTTATTTATTTTTTTTACCTTTGCTAGCTGGGGAAAAATAATTTACTTGTTTATTCCAGGTGGGATGAAATAATCAGTCACCAAATTCCCTTAGTAAGACTAATGCTGTCCAGAGAGGGCTCTAGTCCCACTTTGAGTTAATTAATCCCCCAGCTTTAATTGTTTCTTTAAATATTTTCAATTAACTACTGTCTCTATTATATATTTCATGTAACTCTGCTGATGACACTCCAAGGAACCTTAAGGCAGTGAAAATGTTTGTGTAGTTTCCTCCCTTTTTGACAGGTGTGTGTAGGTAACCAGTTTACACAGTCATATTGTGGAGACTTGCCTTCCAAATGGGGACAAAATGCACATCCCCATAATGTAAATCATTATATTTTAGGATGAGGACTTGGTTTAGGGTGAGGTTAGGTTTAGGTTTAGGTTAAGGTTAGGGTAAGGGTTAGGATTAGGCAAGTAGCTGTTACAGTTAGTGCTCATGTATTACCCGTGTTGTGGGGACATAAACCTGTTTACACAGTCACATTGTGGGCACTCGCCTTTCATCTCACTTCCTTCAATGTATCACATGTGATTAAAGTAATAATTTGTATTTGGGACATTTTTATTTATTCCAATCCCTGCTTTTTTACTATATATCGTAGAAATGTGTAACACAACAAAACAGCCAACGCTGACTCAGTGGAGACCACCAGAAGCATCCCAGAGGGATTTCCGAATATGTGACCGGGCTGTGGAAACCTCTAGCCAGAGTTTTCAATGCACAATAAATCAAAACCTACCACAAACCAGTCAACACATATCTGCTTGTACACCCTGAAGACAGGGCCCCAGAGAGGAAGACTGGGGTTGTGTTTGACATCATTTGCAACAGCTGTGCGTAACACAGTGAATCAGTGAAACCAACGCATTCTCATTCAAACTCGTCACATACCGCCGCTGTGTCACGCCCCTTGACGTCACTTTAGGATTAGCCAACAAAACCACTCTAGTTAGGTTTAGGAAAGAACTACATTGTTGGGCCTAAAACTACTACTACAGTGAAAATGAAACTGAACATTGTGAACACGAGACACGATCAAACAGCTGTAACGTGACGCACGGGACATGAACAGCAGTCTCCTGGATGAAAGCCTTGTATTTGTTGGACCCAACCACCTCCCCTCCCGCCTGCCTGTCTGGTGTGTCTCTTTTCACTCTTTAAACAACGTCACCACACTTCTTACGCACTTTCTCGGAGCGTTTACTGTTGCCGCGGATGGGTTTTTATTGTTGTTAATGGAACGCCTGGTGCGTTTCATACCTGCGCTAAGGGGTGCCTTGTGCGGCGGTATCGAAGACCGATGACCATGACAAAGCCTTGGTATTTAACGTCCTGGGAATGAGAACGGGCCAGTGAAACAGCAAGGACCCTGGGTAAGAGGCTCAAAGAGCAACAAGTCCTCTAAATACATCCTTGGACCATGGCCACCAGAATGACACAAGAGTTTTCTGATCCGATACCTGGCAAAAAAAAAAAAACGACTGGCTTAGGTTTCGGGAACGATCACAGTTTGGGTTCAAATAAGGACTTTGTTAAAATTAGGAGAGCTTTGTTGCCATGGTTACAATGGTAACCATGCAGTTACAACTAGGGAGTTCCATACGATGCTTGCGGGGTCATGTAATGACATTTGAGTTCCACTCGCTGAAGAAGGCTGTTAGCTATAGACTATAGATATGGCAGCACTGCATTAAATAAAACATTCATAACTTTAACAGCATTCCCAGCATTGTTAATATCAGGTCGTCTATCTCTTCATCTACCTCGCTTGAATGCAGACCCCTGCTGTTGGCTCATAAACCCATACTCTCTTCAATATTACTGTTCGCCAGCTCAGCTCCTTTGAAAGGCACACATCATCAATATTACTTATTCCCTTTTGATGCGGTCCACTAAAATAATTCTACTTTGATCAGTGAAACACTGTATTATTGTATTTATTCTGCTGTTTGAAGCCTTGGGCTCACAGCCTTATTGTTTCTGTTCAGGCCAAAAAGTCTGTCAAGTTGCACAAGAAACGCCCCAATTTGAGAGTATTTATACAGTTGACTTACCATCTGCAGATTGGTGACACATTAAAGGAAGAGCCATCACAAAGTATCGTAGTAAGGGCCACCAAGAGCTTCCAAAACAGTTTTAATGCTCCTAAACATATTTGCAAGTGTCTAAAACTACATTCTTCCCAAAAATAATCCCTCATTTGATGATTTCATTGTCCTGTTGTCCATTATTTCTACCTAGATACCCACCCACCCAAAAAAAGCAACACATTATTTGATCTTGACTCAAGGCTAGCTGCTTCAGATGTTGTTTGAACTCATGTGGTAAACTCCCATGCATCAGCTGCATCCTCCACTTTCTGGTGCACCACCTGGCAGGTAGCATCAGATATCTGGAGTGTGTGGCAGCGTTCCAAGGCCAAGCACATTAATCGAGTCAAAGTTTGATGTGTTAATGTGTTCCACTGCCAACATCAAGAGCACTGCAGGGCAAGCCCAGAGAATGACAGACACAAAGAGAATGAGAGAGGGAGGTTGGCAGAGAATGGCAAAACCAGGGCGGCGGTGGGAAAGAGAGAGAAAAGAGAGAAGGAAAAAGGGAAGAAAGAGGTATGCTGAAATAAGAAGTGAGAGGAAGTGGTTGGAAATATTATGAGACAAGGAGAGGGGATGGAGTGGGAGAAATACAAATAAGGAATTTTAGGAGAAAATGAGAGGATGCAGAGATAGAGGAAGAGGGAAGAGAGGAGAGGATGAAGGATGCATGGTGAGGGAAGTGATCCATCCACTATAACAGTGTTTTGAGCCAGATATTTTTCTTTGAAATGAGTTAAGATGAAGAATCATGATTAGGGACACACACCGGTCTTTTAACAGTTGTTTTCTCCTTGCTCTACCAGTAAGCATGAAGACAGCACATACAGCAGCCTAACCTTCAGGTGCTATTCTTAAAGTGACTCTAATCGACAGCCGTAGACTATATTTAGCTCATTTAAGGCTTTGCTGGAGAAGCAGGCATTGAGCTCATCTCTAACCAGCTTTCTTTTATAAATAATACACTTATGGAAACTGGCATGTCCTTGACAGAGATTTTCTTTTACTCGATATAATGCATTATTATTGTGCACGTGGAAAACACTTCTCTGTCAAACAGCATTTATAACTTGTGTACCCAGCTTATTGTTCTCTCTACAGAGTTAATGGAAAAATGTATTATGCCTTATTTTTGACAGATGCAAATCTTCAGCGTGCAGCCCACATCAGCTTCCCACAAGCAATGGTGCTTTTGTAGCCAGACCTTCGACTTGGCACCCTGTGCCGCGTTGATTAATTCTAATTTTAAGACAATGATGAGCATGCCACCAAATCAATGTGTCAGTGTTAATTGGAATTTCTTGGCTTTCGTGTTAATTTGCCCCCTCCGGCTCTAATTGGGTGCTGACAGGCAATGCGTCTGTCTGTGGCTCAGCAGCCAGGGTGATGTTGGCTTATTGTTGGTTGGAAGTTGCTCATGAAGTGCCCTAGGGTGACAGTGATGGTAAAGAGTGCTTTGTTGGATGAAAAATACATAACAATCCAGTCACTTTGGCTGCAGTTCCTGTTCATTGTGCATCAATTATGGACTGTTCATTATTTATTGGATTAAGGGAGGGGATAATAGGTTGTTCAAAACGTTTTTTAAGCACTGGCAAAGAACTTAGTTTTATTTTTAAGTTGTTTTTTAATGTCTTACTGATTGACAAGTTGAGGGACTAAACTCCTTGTTGCTAAAACAAGCATGCCTAACACGAAGAACACACAGTTAAAGTATTTTAGATATATTTTCATTGATATTTGTTGAAATTCTCTTTACATCCTGACAGCAATCAATAAATCAAATGCTCTGACAAAAAAAGAAAAAGAAATCAGGTATCTGTAGCTGTCACATGACTACAATAAGCTCGTCCAATCACTTCATTCTGCCCGAATAAGTAATCCAGTATTGTTTTTTTTATAAATCAACTTTCTTTCATGAATATAACTCGTCAATTTCTTATGATTGTTGCTTGACATTACGTCCAGCAGCAAAAAAAGAAAAGACCCTGACCCTCACTCTGCCAGACTGTCTGTGTTGCTAGGTTTCCTTTGCAATTCTGACTTTTGTTTGGTTCTGCCTGCATTTACCTGTTGTGATGACCCATTAACCGGCTGCTCACGACTGTCTGCTTTCTTTAAAATTTGGGATTTCTTTGTTTTTACCCAATAAAAACAGTTTTCACCACACCTTTTGCGTATTTCTTCTGTGTATGAGTAGACCATGCATTTCACAACAAGCAGGCATTGTCATTTCTTCAGAGAAATGTGACCTCTGCTTCTACAACCCCATCCTCCATTAGCAAGGCAGGTCATGTGATAATAGAGAGGAGTTGGAATTCTGTTACCGGCCCTCCGATCTTATCTCTCGGGATAGCGACATGGTAGTTCTCTCTCCACAGAGACAGAATGTCCCCTGCCTTTCGCTTACTAAAAAGCTAGGTTCCTCAGAGGCTGGCCCTCTGCCCATGTCCTCCCAGCATGGACATGCATTCATAGTGGGCAAAGTGGGTCCAGCTGCTGCCATTTTGGTTTAGATGACCTCTGGAACTAAATTACTATTATTACAGTCTATTATGGTATTATTGTCATTGTTGCCATCACTGCTGATATTGTTCTTTTGTAAGAAAGCTCTCGTTCATTCCAAGCTTCTATTCAATGAGTGATGTTATCGTCCTCAGTATCTGCATTCTTCCAGTGACTCAGAGGAGAAAGACCTCTACTCTTTTCTACTCTACACCTTTTTTCTTTGTGGATCACTGGAAATGATCAAAGTTGTTCTTTATCTTTATTTGTGTTTAATCAGCATTTATTTTTGGCTTTTGGTTATAGTGTATCAACATAAAACAGCAGCACTGGCACACAACACTGGCCTCTCACAAATTGGTTTCCTCTCTAAAGGAGTATTGCTCCTGCTTCACCTGCTCCCCAACCTTGTCTGTTGGCCTCTAAAAGAACTGGATTTCTCTCTAAAAAGTAAATATGTGTGCTCTTCCTGTCTGTCCTAACACATCCCTATGTTACAGTGTAGTGCACTGACACCTGTGCCAGCAGGGTTCCTCACTACCTTCTCCATAGCAGCAAGGATAGATGGGGTGTGGGAGTTATCTTGGCTGACTTTATGTGTGGTGACAGTCAATCTGAAAGGTGTCAGGAGTGGGGCATTGCTGCACTCTCACCTTCTTCAGAGCAGTGGATTGGGTACACAGTTAAACAATGGGTCTTTGGTTGTGTCAGTATCACAACGTGTGACTGAATTGCACATATAAAAAGGGATTTGTGGTATACTAAGGTTTTGAGTAACTTTCTTAGTGTATTCCTTTTGTTTATGAACCATAAGACCCCTCCGATCCTGTGGTTCTTCTTTTAGTTGTTCCACAAAGCAGAACAATGGTGCCGATAATGCTTTCAGCCATTATGCTTTGAGCCGCTGGAACAGTCTTCTAGAGGATCTGAGAAGAATTGAAAATATTGATATTTTTGTCACAGCCCGCCTCTAGAACTGTGACAAATACGGGAGACACGAGAACAAATAAAGTGATTTATAAACCAAAAGGTATGTAAAAAGTAAATCAATAGAATGTATGGGGGAGTCTGTAGAGTCAGTAGTGTAGGGAGTGGATGTGTGAAAATGTGCTGCATGGATGTTGTGCTGTAAAAACAAGAGTATGACTGCGGCATGCTCAGGCTTTTTTAGCATGGAGCATATCGGGCCCAGGTGTGTTCCATGCCACTGATTACCCTCATCAGGTGTGCAGCCCTGGAGAGAGAAAGCAAACACAGCAGAGGATCCAAACACAAAGGGGCCGTCACTAAACTAAAAACCCATTTATTTAGTGTGGCAGTCATGTAGTGTTTTACCATTTTAGTGGTTTTATTATTTATATTATTTTATACTCATTTTTGTTTTAGCAAGATTTTTCTACTTTGAGTAACTGTTGATCATTATGACATTTGTCAATGTATTTGTCAATCGCTTGTAATTTGTTATTTGATTTGTTAGGTGCTATATAAATAACGTTTGAGTGATTGATTGATACTAGACAGCGTCAGTAATGGGATCTGGTCCAATGATTGACATTTCTTTCTTCTCAGTATTTGATTGATGAAAATGTATAACTGTCTGTCATCAGCATACAATGAGCAAAATTACATGTCACCTATGACTCAAGTTAAATGTAAATTAAACAGAGCATGGTTTTTAAAAAAATCAGTGTTTCCCAAATGAGGATATGAGCACCCCTTGGCCTACTTCTGAGTACTACAGGGGGTACATGCGATTTTGAAAAAAAAATGTTAATTTAAAAAATATCAGTCCTGCATAATTCTTAAAATAATTATAATATAATAAGTTTAATAAAAAAGGTAAATGTCAGTTTGATAAACCACATTATTTTCACTATTCCTATTTGCAATGCAATCGTTAACTGCCGTAAACTGTCAAGTGTTTCAACAAATGCAGTCACGTTCACTATTACGTTTGTTCAGTTATGTTTAACACTGGTCAGGGGGTACTTGGCTAAAAAAAAAAAAATATTTCAAAGGGGGTAAATTATTGAAAAAAGTTTAAGAACCACAGTTCACAGGAGCATTGCCTTTGTTCCTTCCCTTAAAACTTTCTTGGCATAAAATCTATTCACAAAAACAAGACTATAGAATCTGTCAGTCAAGATCAGTGTTTATTAACCTGAAGTTACTACAGCTAGTAGTTGGAATTCTCAATGCATTGCCAGTGTCCAAGGTGATGTGACGATAACACCTCCCATATCAAGACAAACAGGTGCAGGTTTAAAGCAGCTTCGGTGCAACCTTTAGGAGTGCTGATAACAGAATTATGAGACTAATCAAGAGGATCATACTTCACTCACATCAGAACAGCTTGCAACAAATAAAATCCTATCAACCTGACCTTTGTAAAAGCAGGCAGCGGTAGAATGTGGAGAAATTAAATGCTCAACTCCGGAGTGGACGATTACAGAGACAATAAAGCAGCTTGTTCATCAGATACAGGCGGAAATATTCAAATTTGACATTTGAATCGGGATGTTTTACATTTGCAGAGAAGAGTCCAGCTCCTTTGGCATGGTGATAATGCATGGAATACTAAACGACCGACCAGGAGAGTACAGTTGAATAAGGCCAACATGTCAGCTAATTTCCCTGGTCACAAAGAGTCCCAATGAATGGCTCAGTGAGATGCTGCTGTTTTTTAGTGCTTTTTCAAAACAGTGTTCTCATTACCATGAGACACAAAGGCCAAAATAGAATCTCTTCATGTTTTGGCAGAAGTGCCTGGCAAATTGTGCTCATTTCATAGAGTTGGCATTCAATGCATTTTATCCACTTGGCCTAAGAACCATTGATGCTCCACTGCAGCTTAAATTGAGTGGGTTTCTTAGTTAATTTTACAAGGCTACTTTCTGTGACTTCCTCCAGATTTGATGAATGTCATTTTGAAAGATTACTGAAGAACTTGTTGTGGTCACTATCTCCTATTTTTCAGAAAATCTGTGAATAGACATGTGGATCATTTAATTTCAATGTTTCGGTGTGATTAAAACTCATTCCAAACATGCTCTGAAGTTACACTCCTGAAATTATTAAGGTTAAATAAATAAATTATTATGGTGACAAATGTTTCAGTTTGGTGTAAGTTTTTACATTTAACAAAACGCTAATCAAAACGTAGGTTTTTTAAGTTGTTTTTTTTAGCCACTAGCCGCACAATCAGCAGCAACATTAGTATTCATTCAGAGTCTTTTCACCTGATGAATGTAAGTCCAATAGTCACCGTCTTGTTGCTCAATTTTGGCATCCACCATCTCCTGAGTAGAATGTCTGGCTCTTCAGCTGCTATATGCTTACAAGCCAGTTGCAAAAAAAAAATTGTGTACACAAAGTGTTGCCTGTACAATACACACAAAAAATGTAATCCTTATAAGATAAGATAAGATAAGATGAACCTTTATTAATCCCCGGAGGGAAATTCAGTTGTCAAAGCAGCAACATCAGCAAACAGAGTGAAACACAGGAGAGGTAAAGATATACAAAAATGATAAAAACAATAATAAAGATATAGAAGATACAGAGTGAATGGGTGAGCATAGTGTGTGCAGTCCGTCAATAAATAAATGTAGTATGTGCAATAAATAAATATAACATGTACATATGTGCAGTCTATAAAGTGGTATATAGGATGTATAGTGTAAAGTAAGTGTAAAGTGCGCCAGTGGTTAGAGTCCAAGATGGTTGCAGATAGTGCATTATGTTGCCTTATTAAACTTCAGATACAAATGTAGACCACAAAGAGATGGAAATAATGTACTGCGTGCCTCTTTTTGTCTCTCTGACTTCCTCTAACTCTCTCTATGATGGCTCTTTTAGAGTCTCAGACAAAACCTAAACACTCCCAGGAGGCAGCAGATCTGCCCTTTGAAGACAGAGAGATGCACCATGGGTATCCCTCTAAATACTGTAAACACCAGATCCTAGATGGATGTGAGGTGCAGCGAAAGCATTCATGATGTATTGCAACGCTGTAACAACATCGCAAGTAATTACAATCTCTGGGAAATTATACCCTCGCCAATATAACAATGTAATTATGGGAAGGTAGCGTGGGCTTTTGTTAACTTAAGTATGGTGCATGACAAAAAGAAAGTTAATGAGTGTTTGTGTGTCTCCTGTCTGATTCCAGTTGCTGACCTGAGCTTAAAATGCAAGCACCCACAAAGCAATCAGGAGAGTGTCTAATTGTAATCACTGTTGGCTCATACATTATTATACGTATGTAATTATGTTGACGAGCGACATATAATTTCCACCTCAACATGAAAAATGACTGTCTAGTTCGATGCTTCATTAGGCTTGAGCAACTCTTAGGAGCATTAAACTGGAATTCAGGACTGGCTTAGAAATACTGTCTATTATGACAAATGTCCACTTGAGCAAGGCCATACAGCCATTATGGACAATCTGGTCTGAAACCATGTCCCGTTTTGCCTATTGTAATATATTGTCGTCAGAACCATGCAGCAATGCATTATATAATCACTACATTAAACGCAGCTTGATTTAGGATTCACACACTTATTTAAAAAGCCTGTTTTGTGTTGTTTAATGAGAGAAAGAGAGAACAAACAAGAGTGGGTGATTATCAAGCATGTTTGATACAGATGGTACTCCTTCCAGACACAGTTGCATCACTTGGGAGTATTGACCCACCAAGTTTGACTTGTGCCAATTTAAGACTCAATTTAAAACATCTTGTCTATCAATGAGATGCCTCCTGACTCTCAGCTTTTCAGTCATTGTAAATTATTCTGGATTAGGCCTGGGTATCGGTACTCGATACCTAAAATCATCAACCTTATCAACCGAAATAACCCAGTACCAAGTCGTATCAAAGGTTCTCCAGTCAAATGATACCTGCAATCGATACTTTTTGTGTCCGGATCTTGAAAAAAAATTACTATTTTCAGAGCATGTGAGCGGAACATGTTTTTAACTAACGAAATATGCTTCAATCCATATTTACTGCCATTTAGCCTTTCAAAAACAACATTTTCACTGCGGTGTGCTCCATCTCGCTGCACACAAAGGACGCACCTGTATTAACGGGGCGGTCTAGCAGCAATCAAAGAAAACTGACGAGACTGGCTCATTTAATCTCATTAATCACTTTATTCAAATTGAGAATGTTTTACAAGAATTATTTTTTTAGGGTCATAAAACATGATAGACATTCAAAGCTTCATCCTCAATAGAAGCTTTGATTGTAAAAAAAAAAAAAAAAAAAAAAAAAAGCAATTCAGTAGCCTACAGTCCTAATTGAAATACAACACAGCTCGTTTCTTTTCGGGAGCGAGCGGTGAGCGATTTCAGTGGAGCTGCCTGGAGCAGCTATGAGCTGGGGAGCGGAGGGAATGAACAGCTTTGTGAGCTAGCCAATGGGACACACACACAGCTTCCATTCAAATGAAGTACTCTATTGGTATTGGTATCACTTTAAGGGTACTGGTATTGGCACTGGCATCGTCATTTGTTAGATGATACCCAGCGCTATTCTTGAGAGACATTGGTCCCTATTCAGCAACTGAAATACCAAACATATGAGACACTGTATATATTTTATTTGGCCCATTCATTTCCTAAAGTCTATACTTGTTGAAAATTTCAGACATTTATCATTCATTCTCTACAGGGTCCTGTAAATGCTTTCATTATTAAATGTGGAGATATATTAACAATATATACATTGAGAGAACACTGGCAACCCCTTTACACTGTGTGCCACTGGGTCACATTTCATTAATGTTGCAGCACAAAAACAAAACAGGCATTTGGCAGTATTTTCCACACCTTCACACCAAGGAGAGGTGGCAGCATCCTCTCTGCAACAGGAAATAATTGGTTTTACAGTATATGTAGTTTAAGCTTTGAAAAAAACTCATAACACCACTGAAATGAGTTTAAAGTCTGGGTTAAGCAAAAATAAATATGTGTTCTGAGTTTGTCACACCACAGAAAAAAAGGGTTTTATAATCAACCAGCCAAGTTTGAATGATTAAAAAAATCACCAAGAATATAAAATTAGGACTCAAAATTGTGAAAAAAATAAGAAGAAGTATTCCCTGCTCTGAAACGCTGGGGGTGTGTCCGCAGAAGGTGCTGATTGTGCAGTTACAGTATATACTACACTTCTTGTTGGCCACCCCACTGCTGGGCGCTACTTTTGCATAATGTCAATGTGCCTGTAGAGCATGTGTAGAAGTAATTCTAACCAATGATAGAGAATATTGATCATATAACCATGTTGAATTATTGACAAGCATATAATCATAGTTATTGTTGTGATGTTTGTAGCCCCTAATGTCCCTGCATGACCCTGACTTTATCCTACAGCTGTTGATGAATCCTCATGAGGCCTCCTAAAGAGATAATGCATAAATGTGATATGTCTGAAAAGGCCCTTAATTCCCTTAGCTCCTTATTTGACTAGAATTACAGCTTGTATAATCAACTGTACCAACAACAGGTGGCAATTATCTTTTTAAAAATAGACGCTGGGAAGCACCAAACATATTCGGGTCTGATGATGTAAACGATATCTATGTGACTACTGACCGTAAACTCTAAATTACCGGACACCAATATAATCGAGACAACTATAAAATGTCATCAAGCCCCTCGGTCTAGTACATAAGGCTATGATATTAACCCTGAAGTCAGTCATTGGGTTTTGGTAATATCTCTTTCTGCCCTTATTGAACACAATAAAAACTCTGCTGTTTGCATCAGACTTGGACTGTCTCCAGAGAGTTATTTACGTATCCTATGTTGACTTGTTGATGCCTTGGACATGGAGTTTTTGAAGAAAGTTGATCCGGGTTCTCAGACACTTTAGGCCCAAGTCCTGAGATATCCTGCTTCTACACATGCACATCAGAGACTTCTGCCGGTTAAGCCAACTAACTTCTAGTTTAGCTCTATGCTAACTTGAGGATAAAATAATTCAATCGTCCGGCTCTTCTAGACTTTCCAAATGTTATTGGACCAAATTGATCAAATTCTAATGGTGAAACGAGTCATTTTGTGGAGGTTGTGATGCGCAAAGCAATTTATCTACGGTTTTACAGCAGCAACAGTAGCTGCTGAGTAGGATAAGGCGGAGCCTAATAAAGTCTGGTTTATGGTCGTCGTAGTGAAGCCGGCGCGAAGTGCACGCGCCAGAAAATGACGTCATGTGTCGGCCCGCCGGGATCGCCACTACACTACCGGCTGTGGTAAGTAAGTGTTGCAACTCTAACATGTCTAAAGTGTTTTGTCACAAACTGGCTCAGGGAATGTGACAAAAAGGAAGTTCATGCATGGTTATACATTAAATACCAAACCTAATTTATTAAACTAAGGTTAACTCAAATGAACACTGGAGAGTGTACATGAGCAATGTAGTGCATGGACGTGTGGATTTGTGATGTGGAGGTGTTGAAGGTGCAGAACCAAACAAAGGGGATGCCGGGTGGATGTGGCTGTAGGACGGGAGAGAGAATTAACACACGGGGCAGATTTTATAGCCTGGAAGGCCCAGGTGAGCTCAATCAAGCTGAGGACGCTCCCTCATCAGCCAACTGCTGGCTGAGGTTGGCCAAGGCAGCCTCCAACACAGTGGTAGTGGCATTTTCTGATTTCACTTTACCCAGACTTTAAAATGATCAATTGCCTTGAGTTTTTTAAACTCTTGCTATACCACAATATCACAATTAATTTGAATATATTTTTAAAAATCCTACATACAGAAGCTAACATTGAGTGCCCTTTGAAACCCCTCATTTTCTCTTAGCAATCTAGAGGAATTGTGTAGAACTTATTTCTAAATATGAACATGAGACCGGATGCAGCAGAGACCTCGGGGATAGCACCTCACTCCAGCTTTGACACGTTTGAACACATAGCACAGCTTAAGGCCAAACAGCAGCTATAAAAAGCTTTCCTCTCTCACCTGATGTACAGCATCAGTACTTCCACTGCATCCAGGGAAGCTTAAAAGAATGCCCACAGATTGCTATAAGCTTAGAGTGGGCCTCTGTGTGTACAGTAGTTGTACACACACACACACTGGTTGGGTTGTGTGTCTATATGTTGTTATGAAGTGCAGTGGAGCAAAGAGGCCTTATCTAGCCCCGAGGTGTGAGTTAAGGCCTGGCAGCTACGGAGGGGGAAATGACTTGAAGCACCTGGACACAATGTCAATACTGGAAAAAACAAACATGGTCCAAGGGTAATATATTGTTAACCATGGGATGCTGTATATGACCAGTGTAGGGTCTGTGGACACATGCTTCAGTTGGTACACTTCAAAGTCTGTCTTCTAACCTTTAACAGATCTTGGTTTGATAAGTAACCTAATACTTAATAATCAAACTGAGCATGTGTGATATTAGGAAAATATTGCCCATGATACGAATCTATATTTAACGAGTTTCACAGAGCCCGCTCATTTGTCATGCCAAGTAATAAAAAAATAAAAGTTTGATAACAATCTGAAGTTCAGAACGAGCAGAACGGTGGCACAGCAGTAATTAAATTGAAGGTTGTTTTGAGAAATATAGAAAAATGAAAGTCAGGGTCCTTTTAATAAGCGTGCACATGAACTCTAGAAAAGCTGACTTCCAACATAATTACATTTTGTAATTAAGAAAGGGCTTCTGCCCAGATGCATTGGACGTGCTGCATCAAGACAGATGCTGTCTGTATAATAAAGAGTGGGCTGATGGGTATTTTCAGTGAATCTAATGATACTTTCGAGATGATTTCAGATTGAATTGTAGTGATTGTAAGAAAGAGAAAAAGGAGTGGTAAACATTTAAAGTTATGATTAAAATGTAATGCCCTATGAGCTTTTTGTTAAAAATGCAGAAAAACAACATGACGTATCAGTTTCTCTCGTCGGAAATTGACCCACTAATCCTTTCCTTTTGTACGTGTCCAGGATGTATCTGGCAACATCTACTTACCGCTGCTAATCTTGTGCCTAGCTTTAGATGGGCATGTCTATTATAAAGCCTGTTGGCTATTGATTTTTACCACAGTGAGGGAGTGTCGGTGTTTACTCATCTGATTGGACGGCGGATAGTGACCCCCTTTCACTTCCTCTGCCATGCAGATAAGACTGGCAGAGTGAAGGGAAGGAGAGGGTGAATGTAGGAAGGGAGGGTAAGTGAGCCTGTCAAGTACAGATGTGGAGGACTTGAAGTGGGGGGGAGGAGGAGAACGGGTGGAGGGCAAGGGTAGTCGATAGTCAGACACAACGCTACTTCAAACAGCTCCGTGCTGCAGACCCGATCAATACGTAGATATGTCAAGTTAAGTTGTAAAGCCATAGAATGAGAGGCAGCGGTGGGAGTGAGGGGAATTGAGATGTTCAGGGGCCTGACATATGAATAAGAATATAAGAAGAAGAATAGCCCATTGTCAAGAGGCAGTAAATATTAAAATGCCCCAGACTGATGAGGTCTGCGAAGTCTTACAGGATAACTTCTTTAAAGCCAAATGATATAAAGTACCGATGCTCAGTCAAACGTGGTTCTGAGACTCCATTTTCATTTTCCTTCCATCAATACCCCCAAAATCACATGTCATCATTCATGGTATTGTGATTACAAGAGCAGAGTTTTACAGTGGGTTAACAATTCAGAATGTATGGAAAGACTGTTTATATGTCACCTCACAGTCACCTCACAGAGTGCTGTATTGGTGAAAATGTGCAGAGACGGAAGAAACGCAAATCCTTTAGCTCAATCGTGGCACAACACAGATGCTTCAGTTCGATCTTGTAGAAAGACACATACTGTATTTCCTACGTTTTGCAAAGGAAATGCATGGGAAGATATGTGTTGTTAATTGATTTCCAATAATAAATATATCCATGCTTTTGCATAAAGCAAGCATATTTACACACTCCCATGTTGATAAGAGTATTACATACTTGACAAATCTCCTTTAACGTACATTTTGACACAGATAGAAAATGTACTTAATGTACTTGTAATTAATTTGTGATTAATCATGGACAATCACGGGATTAATCGGGATTAAATATTTTAATCGATTCACAGCCCTAATCATTTTATGTTCTTAAAGGACCATTCCAGATGTTTTTTTTCCATGTTTCAGTCATTGTACTACACGTCACATACGCCTTTCTTTATTTTGCATTTTAAACATTGATTTACATAATCTATGCTTTACAATTTCCCTCAAGCATGCTGCTGTGTAGTGCTTTAGACTTCTGAATGTGTTTTCTTACCCTGCAGGCAGACACTGATTTCAGTTAATTTTATTACTGATGAACATCAACTTGCAGATTTGGCATTTGAGTCAGACAATCCATCACAGTGAACTACATGTCTGCTTTTATTAGTCAAAATGATGTTATTAACACGTGACAAGGCATTTCATATATACTGTTGCAGTAGGGCTGCCCAGCTCTCGACCCAGTATACTCATTATACTATATGAAGAAGGACATTGTTATAACTGTGTGAGTATGATTTACTGTTTAAGTAAAACATTTTGAAAAATCCAAGCTGTCAAACCAAACTGCAAAAGATTCCACTCTGCTGCACATTTCAGGGGCCACCGAGGGAAAATTGAGATGCTATCCCTTCGTGTGATATCTACTGACATTTTCCACATCTGCACACCCTCAGAACCGACCCTACAATAACCACAGTCCCTTCGGTACCAACCATCAGTCTCATCTCCCTTCCACTCATCTCAAACACACACTTGTGCATCCCCATCTGACCCGTAAGCGTCTGAACATCCCCATGGCCCTCCCTCAGCTGCAGCCTCAACTGCTCCTACTCACTCTGAGTGCTTCGCTCTGTCCTGCATGGAGAAAAAAAAAGAAAGAGCCACCTATATCTGCTGTTGTGCACACAATTTGAGATGACAGGTTAAGTGGCTTACCTACCCTCTGGGGCTGCTAATACAAGGAAGCAGGACCTACAGATATCTGAGATGGTACAGTGCCTTGCATGTTGAGGGGTGGAGGGGAGGGACATGGAGTCAAAGTGGTGGAGGGTGGAGTGGTAAGGTGGGAATGGGGGAAAGACATCCAAAATATTTTCACATGTTGTCACCCACAAACTGTTGTAGTGGAGTGTAATGTAAAGATTGTTATGCCGTCTAACCTCAAGGTTGTTATTATACAACTGCAGAGTGAAATGTCATCGGCCAACCAGCTAACCCGAAAGCATGTTACATGATTCACTACTGTATGTTGGCGCTGTCAACCAAGTAGCATTCAACCCGATAAGACTTGAAACTTGACTTGGACTTGCGAAAAATGACTTGTGAACATCTCTTTTTCGCTTTTTAGTACATGAAAGTATACTTTAACTTATAGTACTTAGCCAATGATTTATGTATTACATAAAGAGGCTAGCTCCTTTGGCTATTTGACTTGATGATTTGTGTGGAGATAAAAAAAAACAATAACGTGTTGTTCTCGCATGCCTCTACGGTGAACGGATAATCCAAAAACTTGATGAATTGAAATAAATTCATATTGAAACATCCTTTTACAAACTTTCACACACTTTAATAGGCTACTCTATCAAAAAGTAAGCACATCTACAAGCCACTTATTCTTTTCTATAGGCCTATAAGACGAGAATACTTAATTATACTTTCCTGAAGTATATCTTGATCAGTACAAGTAGGCCTTTAAACCAAGTATACTTAGACATCTCTGTATACTAGTCAGTATAAGCCAAGTATACTTAGACTTTTAAGTATACTTGTCATGTCAATTTTATTTGTATGGCCCAAAATCACAAATCACAAATTTGCCTCAGGGGGCTCATACTTGTCAGTATGAGCCAAGTATACTCAAGTATACTTTTGTTAAGTTTATCTCTGATAAGTACATAACAAGTAAACTGAAAGTATACTCTTTTATTTTAAGTTCAAAAGAAGTATACTAATAGCACACTTGAATAACCTTCATTTTGGTAAGGGAACCCAATAAACATTTTACCATACTCCAACATAGAGTTAGGTTATAAGATTAGTATATTATATAACACAGATTAGAGATTTTATAAAGTGTTGGGTTAGAGATAGTGAAGGTAAGGGATGTTTGACTGGAAATCTGTGACCTTGTGTGTGAATGCCTGAAAGCGGATTTTCAATTATATTTGGGGTCATATGCTATATGTTTCAGCAGTCCAATATATTTGTCAGTAGCTTGCTAGGTTGTGTCTCTCAAGGGGAGGTTAGTGGTTTAAGTCATTTCAGAGAAGTGGGTCAACAATGTCAGAAAGAAAACTCAAATATAGTGAACCTCAGCTGGTGGACAAGACATGTGCCAAAACACGTCAGATTTCAACGCCTGCAGTGCTACTGCCAGATACCTTAGCCTTGGGCTACACACTTCAAAGTACACATCTCATAAAGATGAGTGACAAATGGCGGGGTGTGAACTTGACCGACTTAGCAGAAGGGAGGTATGACTGGCAAAAAATGCTGTTGCCTCAAGGTGAAAGGTTGCATATTGTTGTTTAAAATAGTGGTAGGTAGAGGAAGAGAATCGTCTTTTTATTTGTGACATAGTTGGATAAGGGAGCTAAGCTGATTTAATGAGGCTTTGAATTTCAGAGAGAATGTGAAAGTGCAGCAGAAGTGGAAGAGGAGACGTTGACACAGGTTGTCAGGACGTCCACTCGATTTCACACCTGGATGGATATGTTCCCCTTTCCCTGGTACGAGTCAACTAGATTGACCCATAGTGGTGATATCATCATCCACTCAGCTGGCCACACTGAACTGAAGCCTCTTTCACCCAAAGGTGGAGATAAGGTCTCGTATCCTCTAGTAATATGTTTATATAGATATAGATTTTTATCGCCAGCATTTGTGAAAAATAGCTCTCTTCAGCACATTCAAATAGTATTGTTCTTGACAGTACGATGGGAATTATTATGCATATGTTCTTTCTTGAACAGAACAGGCAAACAAATGGGACAGAAAGCACAATGTCCTCAGTGGAAGCAAACAAGTGACAAAAACATTGTTGAAATATTGAATTGCTCCACTTAAACTCTTCTTCTATCTTCCCCAATTTGCATGTTTGTGCATATTTTGATGAATTCCTACTTAAAAAACAAGTACATATGTTCAAGTCAATATTAGTCATGTTTTTGCAATAAGACAAGAAAAGTTAATGCGGAATTAGATTATTTGCCACAAAAAGTACTAAGCAGTAGTAATTGTGCCAACCATACTGTCAGTTGAGCAGCTTTCTACTGTCACTTGAACCAGATAAAGCACAACTGAAGCAGTAATATCTCTGCTCTTGTACCATACTAGCTCATGATCTTTGACCCTTCTCACCACTGACTCACTATAATCCCACAGACCGGCTACATCAATATGTTGTCATCCCAACTCGTCACATACAGTACCGCCGCTTTGTCAGGCAAATTGGCGTCACTTTAGCTTTAGGCAACAAAACCACTTAGTTAGGTTTAGGAAAAAAATGCATGGTTGGGTTTAAACTACAATGTTTATGAAGTGAAAATGGGACTTGACGTTGTGAACTAGGGACACAAAGAAACAGCTGAATGTAACGTAATCAGTGATACTAACGCATAGGACACGAACAGCGATCTCCTGGATGAAAGCCTCGTGTTTGTTGGACCCATCCACCAGCCTTCCCACTCGCTCTGTGTGCATCTTTCGCTCTTTAAACTACATCACCACAGCATTTTCATTGAGCGTTTACTATTGCCGTGGATGGGTTTACATTGTAGTTAATTGAAAGTCTGGTGTATTTCATACCGCAGCTAAAGGGTGCCTTGTGTGGTGGTATCACACGCCAATGGCCGTGACAAAGCCTCTGTATTTGACGCCCTGGGAATGAGAACAGGCCGGTTACACTGCATAGCCATTGACTGTGGAAACTGACACTGGAGCCCTTGATGGCTTGCAATGCACCTCGTAGCTCTTTGCTTGTGCTGGCTCTCGACCGCAGGCAAAACAGTAAAGCAAACACATAGATGAAGCATTTGTCTGCAGCCCCTCCTGGATTGTGTGACAGGCAGCAGCGGTGGGGAGATTCCATCAACCTGACAGGCTGCTTCTTGCAGGAGAAGAGTTAATTGCTGTGGGACCGGAGCAGCTTTCAACATCCATCAACAAACCTCCTTCCAGCTCTGTGGGGTTGGAGGTTGGGTGAAGTATTGAGAGGGAGGGGTTACTAGAGAGGGCCATAGAGGGCAGAGAGATGTGGGAAACATCTGATTTCCTTTGACATCTTGGGCAAATAACCTTCACAACAAAACACTGCTGCTGAACTGCTGTCCATCGTGGGCGAGTCGGGATTCAGAGTCCAGACTGGCAAATTACGGAGCAACTACTAAAATTGCACCTTTGAATTACACTATGGATCAATTTTGTCAGCAAATAGGCCCATTAAACCATTTCTCAACATGTCAGTGTGTCAATTTATGATGTAATTTGTGAGTTTTGGAATATTTGGTTGGCAACAATAAGCAGCCCAACGATGTATTTTCATCCAAACCATCTCTTAAAGCTGCAGTGGGTAGAGTTGGAGCAAATATGATTAAAAAAAGTTCTTTTTATAAAATGGTCTCTATATCCTGACAGTAGTGCATGAGATGAGGTAATCTGAAAAAAAATCATATGCCTCTGTGTCCTCTAGTGCTCCTGACGGCATCTGCAAGATGACAACCCAAAAACATAATGCCTCCGGCCTTATGTGGATTTGTTCACCGCATGTTGATGAAAGATGTACTTTCAAAGCTTATGTGGCCATTTCTAGTCCTTACAAGCATTCAAACCACCAACCAGTGTAACTACAGCTCTCTACACACACTCACAAGTAGGGGAAGTTTTGAAAGAGACCCCCAGAAATATAATGAAACATTCAACACCATAAAAATGGCTACATCATTGACGGTAGAGGGCTTGTAATATCACCAACAAGGACCCAGTGATACTCAAGCATACAAAATACAACAATTTTGATGAGGAGCAGAGGAGCAGGGCGATGGGAACAGACCGTCCTTGTGACTTCAGAAATAAGAGGAGGGAGCGGCAGAACAAAGAGAGCGTTGCCAGTGAGAGAGCTGGAGAAAATATGCACAACAGAAACTTTCTATTACCTAGCAAATCAATTTAATCATTTACCTCCTTACCTAGAGTTCAGTCCCACTTATGTTAAATAACAATACACAAGAGGGAAAATGCACATGTCCCTCTGCTGACTATTTGTTTCTGTTGAAGTTAACAATACAAAATAGCAATGGAACAACAGGATGAGAAAGTATGGAGTCAGTAGAAATGTAATACAGTCTATAAAAATACATCAATAAGCAAAGACAAAACTGAGTCAGTATGAATGTAAGGGAAAAGTTAATGCCATATCAATGGGCTATTGAGTAGCACGGCAGTATAGTTTATGGTCTAGAGAAATATCTTTAGCAGACAGATATGAAGAACAGAGTTTAGAATTACTTTACGTCTTAAGTTATTTATTTAGCACCTTCAAAATAAAGAGGCAAAGAGGATTTGTTTTTTGCCATAAATTATTTTGTAGCGTGTTTGGGACTGTAATCTCTCGATGAATATTGAGTGAAGTCACACAATGTAAGTATTTTCTTTAATATCACGTTTGTTCTCTATAGACTTGATGTCACTCATAATCAGAAATATGCAGGAACTAGCAAACATTGGCCTGCTTACAACTGGAGCAGCTTTTGCCAAAATGCAAGTGTGATTTGGACCACACTGCAACCTCGACAACCATAGCAGTGCATGTTGTTTTGTTGTTTGAGCAACTCAATAGCTTACACTATGAAAGAAATGGGCTCTGGGCCAATTTATTTTGCCAACTACCATGCTGATGAAGGGTCTTTCATGCTAAAGGATGCCCTCGTCTTATTTATTGAATGGGAAGCAAATGAAAACACATTATAGCATAGAGTCTTGGTTCTCAATTGCCAATGGGATTTTATTTTCACAAAATTGAATAAGAGCGGTTCCGGACAACCCAATATCTTATTCCTGATCTTAAATTGATAAAGGTTCTATGTTTTCTGTTGTTAGCAGTGTTGGGCAGTAAGATATCATGTGATTACTTCTTACAATTTGAAATGTAGTAATTACATTACAGTTAATAATCCCAGTAATGCTTCATTACTTTTTCACCCGATTTGACTGTTATCAGGCCATTAAATAAGCATTATCAGTCGCTATAAGCACCATAGATGTGGGTCATTAGGGGCCTACTACGCCTACTACGTTGTAAAAGTGAAAGTGAAACTTAAAAGCAACTAAAACTGAATGAAACATCATGTTTTGAACACAAACAAAAAAGGTTTCTTTAGGTTTAGACAATAAAACTACAACTTCTATAGGTTTAGGCAAAAAAAACAGGTTTCACACTGTCTTTACTACAGCGCCTGACTTCTGCTTCTGCTCTGGTCATAATTACTATAGTCGCTAGTACCACAGCGACCTGTCGTGTTCTTTTATACCTTCTTTTGGTAATCTACCATGTAAATAGATGATAAAACCTACTAGTGGGTGCAGTAGGCCAGATGAAAATATAGAGTGATATTGTGGTTTTAGCTGACGTGTGTCGCCTCACTGTTTTGAGCGATGCTCATTCATGTCTATTTAGAGCGAGCAGGCGCGAGCCCGACGCTGACTTTCACTGATTTCACGGCCACAGGTGTCGCTGTTAACAAGCAATTCTGAAAGTTACAAATAGTCCCTTTAATAGCCTGACAGCTCTTATTGGCTGACGTTTTGATATTTTTGGAGTCAACTTGTTTGTTGCCTTAAAGAAAATAAAATAAATGCGTTGAATGAGAAGTGGTGTTTTAATACACTACTTGCACCACTAAATCTCTATTGTATAGGTTCAACTGGAGAAGCTAGAGGATGATTTTAACTGATACAGGCATCAAGATTTTAGTTTACAGGCAGTTCTTAAGTCTCTTTAAACGTTGGATTACAGTATTTATTGCGCTACACTCTTTCCTCGTTTAGTTCCTGCCATGACCCCTACTGCCCTCCCTGAGGAGGTCTAAAAATAAAACGTAAATCACTTTTTGTTACCTTGTGATGAGATGATTGTGACACCTCAGCAGTGATTTCATTAGAAGCCTATTCAGGTGGCAGATGAGGGAAAGCCGGTAGGCAGAGTTAAAGGTGTCTCTGGTTGTAATTGATTCACCTCAGACGAGCACAAAGAAGTGTGATAGTGTGGGTTCATCTGATTCTGATATTAATTAACTGGTTTTTCGTCTCTTATCCAATTATCTCAGTAATGGAACATATTTTTACTTTAATTATGAACTTTTGTTACAAGTAATGAATGCTAATTCCTTTACAATGAGTACTGAAAGCGCCTCGGTATCCTCACTTTCACCTCTCCTTTCTTCCTTCCTTCCTTTCCCCGCTGAGAAGCCAAGATAAGCGACAGACTCCGTAGCATCCATATCTTGGGCCATCGCTGCTTTGCTGATGTGGACACTAAATAAACTGGTAGCTTTTAGCAGATGTAATCAGAAAGATGTAGCTGACCTGATGGAGGAAGATAGCCAGAGGCTGCTGGCAGGTTGGACCACACTGCTGGCTTGCTTTCATTTCAAAGCGGAATGAAAAAGTAGTTCCTGTACCACTGCATCTCTGGCCTCACTATACCGTTCTCTTTCCGAGTCTCTGTTTTCCCAAATTCCCATATAGAGGAATAGGCATAAGGCCATTGTAGGTAAAACAATAATAATGATAATAATAAATTACGGAGCCGAGGGAGGGGGTAATATTCAGAGAAAAAAACTCTGAAATTCTGAGACTAAATTCGTAGATTTACAAGAAAGAAAGTGGCAAATTTACTAGAAAAGAAACTCGCAAATTTGTGAGAAAAAAACTTGAATATTCTCTGAGATTATAGAGTCTTAAATTCACGAGAAAGAAAACTTTTTTTATGTTGCGTATGGTTTATCAGATAAATCCTAAAGATTGCTGTTTCCAATGTCCTCTCTGACGGATGGCCTCTGAGTGAGGCGAAAGTGAAAGAAGTGAAAGATACATATACGTATTTCCTTCGTGTTTTTGTTTTTATGAACATAAATAAATACTAATATTATAGAAGTTACAGGAAAATAGACACAAGCAACTTCTATTGTTGACTACACAAAGGCGTGTTTTTTTTTAATTCAGTACCGTTAACACTAAAAAACAACCGTTGAGAAGACGTTACTCTGAACACACTGCGTTACGATAGTTACACGCTGACGTATTTAAGAGGCCGTACCCAGCTGTCAGTGTCAATTTTCCTCATCTTCAACCGCTTATCTGGGGTCGGGTCTCAGGTGCAACAGCTCCAGCAGGGGACCCTAAGCTCCCCTTTCCCAGGCCTTATTAACCAGCTCTGACTGGGGGATCCCGAGGCGTTCCCAGGCCAGTGTGGAGATATAATCTCTTCACCTAGTCCTGGGTCTTCCCCGTGGCCTCCTTCCAGCTGGTCGTGTCTGGAGGAACACAGGGGGAATCCTTACCAGATGCCCGAACCACCTCAACTGGATCCTTTCAACGCAAAGGAGTAGCGGCTCTACCCCGAGTCCCTCACTGAAGACTAAGCTTCTCACCCTATCTCTAAGGAAGACGCCAGCCACCCTCCTGAGGAAACCCATTTCAGCCGCTTGTACCCGCAATCTAGGTCTTTCGGTCATAACCCAGCCCTCATTACCATAGGTGAGAGTAGGAACGAAGAATGACCGTTAGAGAGCTTTGCCTTCTGAGTCAGTGTCAGTGTGAAGGAAAAACCACAGTGAAAAGGAACATAACATAACTACTTGTGTTGAATCACAGATTATGGTGAATTATGTCTTTAGAGTTTGCTTGGGAGAGGATTATCCTGCTGCTGCCCCCACGACTCGGCCCCAGAAAAACGGAAGAGAATCGATGAATGGATGGATGTCCTTAGAGCCCGCTACAATATAATATATTTTGCACTCTGCGGATCACTTTACCGCAGTGTTTAACGATGGCGTTTGTGATGAGATGATGAGGTTCACTCAACCTTGCAATGTGAAGCGATGTGCTTCCTTGACAAAAAAAAAGCAACGCAATTTTTCTGAGTTAAATCTAAGAGCATTTCTGGTTTTTCTCTCGCAAATTTAAAAATATATAATCTCAGAGAATATTTAAGGGTTTTTTTCTCATAAATTTGCAACTATTTTCTCTTAAATTTGCCACTTTCATCTCTGAGAATATCAAGTTGTTTCTCAAAAATGTAAAACTTCAGTTTGGGATTTTTTTTCTCGGAATATTACCTCCCTCCCCCGGCTCTGTAATTTTTTTTTTTACCTACAATGACCCTATTACGCTGTCGTAAGGACGAGTACATGCATGATATTGCTTTCTTTTAGTGATCAGCCACTGAAATGCCTCTCCAATATTAACTGCGGGAAAAAAAGGCTATCCTTTCCAGTAGCTACAGGCCATTTTTTGCTCAAGGTCAGGCCAGAGCGAGCTGTTATAGTCTACAAGCTTTATTTTACTTGATTTATCCAGAGACAGTAGACAGACACCTTTTAGGAAGACTTTGCTTTCATATTATATTCACCTGGACAGCAGTTGGTATACAAGAGGAAAAGCTTATTCACTTTTGCCACACAAACCTCCTCAGATGTTCGGGGTATTTGTACTGGCAATGTTCCACTGCTCTACCCTCTGGCTTCCACTTAGCATTCCTGTGCCTTTCAAACGCTTGTTTTCAAGTAACTTCTGCCAGTATTGTCCAGCCAAAAAAAATAAATAGTTGATACCAGTAAAATAAACTGTGTTTGCTTATACACCATACATTACAATGACACGTTTGCTATTTACCAAGCCTGCGTTGCCTTATAATTTCCAAGCGGCACAAAAAGATGACATTCATTCACTTCTCATTCCATTATAAGCCACTTAATATTCCATGCAAACCTGACATTTGATTTGATTGAGAGGCTGTCCACCAGCGCTAATTGGTCTGTAAACATTTGAGCAGACACTCGCAGAGTGTATTGGTGAACGTTAAAGGTAGCTAGCTGTTTCATTCAATGCCCCCCCCCCCCCACACACACACACACCCAGCCGCCCTTTCCTCTACCACTCTCTTTCCACAGGCCTGGCTCTTTAATGTATTTAATTGTCAGAGTAAAAATGTTAATTGCATTTCATTATGTATAATTTATGTAGTTTCAGCCGAGGGATTCTTTAATATCCCGCTAATTTGAATGGCATCACCGGGACCAGCTGCTGATTGTGTGGGCACGCTCAGAGTTGATCTGTCAATTAAGGCGCAGGTATGATAGACAGGTTGTGTTTTTCACATCTTTCTCCATTTCTTAACTCCTCTCAGAGGTTTGTGTCAACACACAATGTTGGCGACAGAAAACTCCATGTAGCTCAGTTTACATTATGTTTTCTGCAGTTTGCTGTCACTCGTACACTTAAAGCAATTTACTGCACTGTAATTATCAACTAATGACCTTATTCTAAATAATGACGTATTTGAATTAAGCTCCTTAGTGCTTATAAAACTATTCCATTCCATTTTCCACCCATATAAGTCCAACAAAAGTTAAAGAAACTCCAGTGTAGAACATCGAACATCTTTCTACACTACTGTGCCTCATCTTTGTATCTATCTAAAACTGTTCTCACTCCCAAGTTGTCAAATACGACAGCTTTGTCGGTGGCCCTATGTAGTAAACTATGACGCGATAGGTGGCTGTAGTTATGGCGGGAGTAAAGGAGCAAGTCAGGTGCCATAGTTGCCGAGTTGGGAGTGAGTCTTTGCCCCAAGCGAGGGAGTTTAAGTATCTCGGGGTCTTGGTCAAGAGTGAGGGAAAAACGGAGCGGGAAATAGACAGGCGGTTCGGTGCGGCATCTGCAGTTATGAGGGCACCGTACCGGATTGTGGCAAAGAGTCCGCTGAGCCGGAAGGCGAAGGTCTCGATTTACCAGTCCATCTACGTTCCCAACCTCACCTTTGGTCATGAGCTTTGGGTTGTAACCACAAGAATGAGATCATGGATACAAGAGACCAGAATAAGTTTCCTTCGTAGGGTGGCTGGGCTCAGCCTTAGAGAGAGGGTGAGGAGCTAAGACATCTGGAACTTGGAGTAGAGTCGCTGCTCTTCAGCGTCGAAAGGGGCTAGCTGAGGTGGTTCGGCATCTGATCAGAATGCCTCCTGGACGCCTTCCTTTGGAGATTTTTTGGGCAAGTCCAACTGGAAGAGACCCCGAGATAGAGACACAGAGCATGCTGGAGACATTATATATCTCATCTGGCCTGGGAACACCTCGGGGTCCCCCAGGAAGAGCTGGAAAACTTTGCTGGGGAGAGGGACGTCTGGAATTCCCTGCTAAGCCTGCTGCCCCTGCGACCTGGCCCCAGAAAAGCGGAATAAAATGGATGGATGGAGATGCCGTAGTATAAAAAGGGGTTTTGTAGAGCGTCATAGTTTGAAGCATCGCGCTACTGACCAAGCTGCCGTATTTGACCAGCTGGGAGTGAGAAGCTTATTGTAGTTCTATTAGTGTATTGTAGAACCTATTGCAAGGTGCACAGGGCTGAGTCACTGCTTCACTGCTCAGGTGACCTCAGGTCATAGCTGTGAAAAAATGGATTAACTTGTAACTGCATACTGATTTTCTAATCAATATTCTTCATGTTTACTTTAGATTGTACTTATAATTGTTACAAGATGAACAGGTAACTATGTTTTAATGTTCCCAGCAGTATATCCCTGTAAATCAATATACTGATCTAGCCCTTAATACTCCTGTGTACAAACAAGCCTTATCTTAACAAATACATCCCTGGATGAATAATTGCTGTATGTGTGTGTGATTGATTACTGTGTATAGCCTGCATTTTTGAGACAATGTATTCAGTACTTAATAGATTTTATCCAGACAAGAAAAGGATAGCTACCATTTATACAAGTCAAATAGCTGGAAAAATGGGGATTTAATCATCACCAGTTCTTGGTTATTAAAATAATTGCAAACTTCCATTAGTGTCTTCACAATCGGGCCTTGAAAATCTTGGACAAAAACAAAGAAGGTACCATCACTGCCGCATTTTAAATAAATACAAGATTTTAAGTTTTGCAAAAAAATATTGATTTTTATTATGTAAAGCTTGTGTTTAAATGGACTTGCTCCACAGCCTTTCTGCAAATATATCAAGAAATTACAGAGCTGCAGCAGATCCACCAGAGCAGGAACTGTAAGGTTACATTCTGTAAAACATCTTTTGTTCAGTCAGCTTTTTCTGTGAAAGGAACAAAGTCCTGGAACTTGTTACCTGACCACAAACCTGTTCTTGTGTTTTTAAGGGCATTTTTATATTAGGTATATGATTGATTTATACCCGAGTACACATGAACCGTATTCCAGACCACCGTTTCAAATGGACTCGAATACGGATCGACGAACCCTGCCCGAGTATGGTACGGAGCATTCACACTAATCAACGAACTGGACTTTGGGTTCAGGTATGCTCGGATCTGGGCCCGGGTCGCTGATCTGAAAGCCTCCTAAATGTAATGCTTTTAACGTGCTTTCTTGTATCTCACTCTATGTTGTTAATACCTCACCGTTCTAATCTCTTACTTTCATAAAAACCCTTCTAGGTACGGGTGTTGCAAACGAGCATCCCCTATAAACAATATGATGCTTGCATCGGATAGCCGTTTGTCTATGTATCTGTCCCTGTCAAATAATCCAATAAATAAATAAATCATGTCATATTTTGCCTCTGTTTCTCCCAACAGCTTGCTGCCGTGACTGTGACCCTGAAATGTTCAATTAATCTATTATTGGACACATTTAAAAACTTCTAAAATATAACATGCACAGAACAACAGTATAGTAGTGGTAGATACTGTAAATATAGCCGTGTTCCATTTTATATGTGGCGTTTAGTGCTTCTGCACTCTGTAAAGGAATCTATATTAGAGGGAAAGTCCAGTCCACAGATAGCCTTGCGAGTGAAACCATTAAAAGTCAGCTACAGCTGACAGTACAGCAAGAATAAGCGAAAATGAACAAAGCATGTTGGACTGTAGTTTAGAATGGGGGTTGGAGATAGGGGTGGTGGGGGGGGTGGGCTCCGCTCTTCTATCTCTTCAAAGGGGCTGGGATACTCTAAAAATATCTCCCCGGCAGCTAATCAGAGAGAGACAGGCGGTAGCAGCAGAGATGTTTGTTGTTGTTAGGCTCTTTTGGCTTCAACAAGCAGTACCATGATGCACTGGGGGAAAGGGCCTGGACACGTCTGAGCGCTTTGATCAATAGGGTTGCAGTCCCTCTGAAATGCAGCCTGACTGGAGCACCAAAGAGTTTTATATCCACTGATCTGATTGCGCTAAGGCAATGGGATAGGGAGTGTTCGTATGCAATACTAAAACAGGATCTGCAAACACATGTAACAGGATGAAGTTTGAGTGGCATTAATTGGAGAGCAGGATGAAAGCCTATGACAATACATTCACTCATCCATCAGCTTGGCTGATGAGCCTCACTTACTGTAGGAGGAGCTAAAGCATCAACCATTAATAACTAGTTTAGTGGCTCTGGTACTGTAATCATCCACAAATTATCCGCAATTAGCACTCTACCAATCAGTTATGCTCTGCATGGTGTCTCTCTCTGACGTCCTTTGAAGTCGGCATTTCAAGTTTGCATACATCAAATCAGTTTGACAAGGCTGCCCCAGTCCAAAGGCTCACCCAAATTTGACTGGTTGTAATATGGCTGTCTTTTGACAACTGCCGTGACCTTTGTGACCTTCAGTATTTCATAGTCTGATGTGCTGATTTAGGCCTATAATTTTTCTTTAGAATTGTTTGCGCATCGTAGACAGATGATATTTTTATCAAATTGGAAGTTGTGTGCTAATGCTATCGAAGAAATGTGACCCCAAACAGCCTGATGGCGGCGCTATAATTAAAGTTCAATCATCGCAAAACTTGCAAGATATGTGCAACTTGTACCATACCCTGAAAATTTTATTGCAATCGACCTACAAATGCAAAAAAAGTGGGTGTGGCATAACACAGATCAGACCATAAATCACAAATTTATTTATCAAATCATTACAAAACTCACAGGATACGTTTCACAACACTGTTGTTATTAAGCAGTTAAAACATGTCCCTAAAATGTGTTTGAAATTGACCAATTGGGGGCAATGTTGTTGCCAAAGAAGGGCGTGGCCAAGCACATATTTGGCCGTAAATGAATCGCCTTAGTTATCTTTAATACAGGTATCAGAAATTGTCAAAGGTCTAGACCCCTCACAGCTTTCAACTTCTATCGATCTGTGTTGCCTTGAACTCCAGAATAGCCGCATGGAGCAATATTTTATCATTTAGTCTTATACCAGGAAGCACACTTTTCAGTAATAAATAAGAAGATTTCGATTTTTACATCGTATTTTGAAATTTCTCACAGTAGCAGCAACAGGAACCAATCCACATTTTAACATTTGTTGTTTTGTACATTGTAGACATTGTGTCTTTTTTCTTGAGATTTGCGCTTCTAATGAAAATATTCTACATGCAATTAAATTCTACCTGAAAATAAACCCTGAACATTGACACTTCTGTGCCGACATTGGACTCATCTCGATATCCTTTGGTGGAAAGCAATCATGGACTGTTGTCTGTCAGCTGCCAACATGATGCAGGCTTGTCAACGTGCACATTTTTGGAGGCCAGCATTGCAGAAAACCTTAATAGAAATTAAAAAAATAATTTAAAAGGTCTAAAACAATACATATACATAATAACATATCTTGTAATATTAGAAGTCACAGCCATGGAAGAAGACACTTTCAGGGCAGATCTGGTGCTTTACTCTATAGCTTACTCTTCTTATAGCCATTAGTATCATTTTCTTGTCTATGACCATTCTCTCGTCCTCTTTCAGGTTGAATGACACTTCTAAATTGCCCCACTGTAAGAGCATCCTTGGGCCAGCAACAAAGGTGAGGGCGTGTGTAGAAAAGAGAGAGAGAGAGAGAGCACTTAATACCCTGCATCTTGAGCCAGGCGCACACTTCCTGAATCCATTAGGGCGAATGGGCTTACTGACTCTTGTAGGAAACCTAAATGTAGTACTGACTTGTCCTTACGCTTTCAGCCTGCTTGGCCTTGGGCTGACTGCAACTGCAAGTGGACGAAAAAAAGAGAAGAGAAAAACCACTCCGGAGCAGTACAAGCCTCTGGGTCGCCTAGCTCGGCTCCTGCATGTGTAGTTTAAGATAGCCAGAGGGTGACAGTGCTCAGACACTGTGGAGACACACCAGAAATTGCAGCCCTGTCTCACTGGTTCAGCTTATTTATAGTCCTACTGCATAATAAATGGCCTTTGCATTGTGATGCTTTACACAAAAGGTAAGCAGCTGCAAAATATATCAATTTAGTTTTTCAATTTTAAGCAGAATCTTGTAATTGGTAATTATATATTATGATTACTCCGACTGGTCTGCAAGTATTAAAGAATATATTGGGCTTTTGCACACCCAGGTAAACCCACGGAGGTGATAAGAATTACCGTGCCTGATTAGACATTTTCTCAGTACTGTGCAGGTGGGACAACTTAAACTAGCATTTTTATTGGTAAATGGACTCTAGCATAGCTCCACCCACCTTCAACCTGAGTAGAGGTCTAATCAGCCACAATAATCCAATACGCCTGTGCACGTGTGTGCAGAGTATATACCATCCAGCCATTGCTATTTATTTCTCAAATAATAAAGGTTCCTTCTGAGCTACATTAATCTGTCATCTGAAATGTAATTTTATCTTCTTCAGTTATATCATAATAGTTAATTACATGCTTCAAGTAAACAGATATTATGCTTCTTAGATTTTTTCCATCTGGGTGCAACATACAGTTTGTCCTTACTGTAGTGGCTTTAATGGAGTAACTAATGCTGGGTACACAGTGCACGAGAATCAAGCCGATCTGGGGCCCGATTTCCCCCCCTCCCAACAATTGTAAGCAAAGGCCAGATTTTTTAATGATTCTAAAAATGATCTTTCTAGATATTCTTGTGGTGCGAGGTATGTTAAGAGTGTTTTTCACATCCCCCGATCAGCTCGGAAGTCCATCCTGGCCGCACCGATCTCAAATTGTAAATAATTTATTAAACGTTCAATATTTACGATCGGATATCCTGTTGTGTGTGGGGAACCCCAAGGACAGCTGATGATGCAGTCACATGGGAAAGAACAATAGCCAATTGAGAACCAAGCTGACTGAAGCGCAAGGACAACAACCGCTGTCATTGTGGCCGCGGCTAATGCATGGGCTAATGCATGGGCTAATGCATGGGCTAATGCAAAACACGAAGCATAAAGTAGTAGTAAGATGGACCACAGAAATGGAGGACCAACGTGTTAATTTGTGGCAACAATGTAAGTGTTTATTTAACGTGTCTCCATGACTTCATCCATCCTTTGTGAATTTTCAGTATCAAATACTACAACAACTGCCTGTCGTCCGCCATGTTTGTTTATGCTAAAGTCACGTTTGATCACGAGAGATTTTGCGAGATTTCCATTTTTCTTCAGTCGGGAGTCTTGTTGTTCATGAAAGGAATCTGTTGGTGTGCTATTTTGGCCAAATCATTGGTCACCACACACTACAGGAACAAAACTGTTAATTTAACATAACATGTCGTTATGTGTGGGGTCTCTCACATTTTCAACATCTGTTAAGATTTGAAAAATCTTTTAGTATGGGCCATCCTTAAAGCTAATCCATCTAAAATGAATGTATGAGAAATTAAATTAAATGTCAAATTATGGTTTGTGAGTAAAAACTTAAGATCCTGCTATCACTAAAAAATTGAGAGGTCTTTCAAGATGAGGACTAAATTACTTTTAGCTGCTTCCCAGTTCTTACTGGAAACTGCTGTCCTATAGACAATACTGTAGGCTCACATCTGATCCTCCACAACAGGCAATTGGAGCATGAATAAGGGAGATAAGAATGGACCTGGCTTGACATACCACCTGTAGATTGGCACAGAAACTGATCCCTCAAAGCATGTTTTTACCTGTCTGTCTGCGGTTATCAACAGGTATTGTTTTAATGAGGAGTGAGCCGCTGTGGCACTATGGGAGCGTCTTGCAAATGTTTGAGATGGAAAGTAAGTAATAAGATGTGTGCATAACTACAAGTAAAGAGTAGGGAAATGTTTCAAGTGAAAATGAAAGTCATCCATTACTATACCAAGAGGATAATGAATGTCTGGTCATGGGGTAAAAAACTGTGTTCAATTAAAGCAAGTCTCTCGCTTAATAATGGTGGAAAAAAGAAGAATCAGTTCTGAATTAGATCCGAACCGGAGCCTGGATTTTCTCCCTTGCCCTAATTTCCAAATCAAACCCTCTCTTCAAGCATCTGCTGATTCATAAGCCAAGAATCCATTAGTTCAGGGCAAGTCCATCCCTATCTAAAAATACCAGTGGAGCCAGTGTAATGAGACTGAGTCCGAGCCAGTATTCTCAACCAGAGGCAAATTACACTCAACTCTTTGGTCAGAACAGACAGAAGCAAACACTGTCGTGGCTAATTGTAATCATCTCAATTAATTGCCAGCATATAGACGCCCCTCATTGGTGGGATGAGTGATTATGTCGTAAGTGGGTCTGCCCCGTGGTGCACCAGGCATCCAATCTTTCCCCATCTAATTATATGGGGAGTTATCGTGTCCCTAATGACTTTGCGTGTTGCCTACTCCTTAAGAAGCTCAAAGATAAAGGCGAGGACAAAATGATGTAAAGCGCATTATCGTTGGCAATGGACTCCTGGCGGCATTACTTTAAATAGAGCTTGATTCCCTCTTTGTAGCCGGGCTCTTTTGTGAGATATGAGAACAGCGCTAATGAGTGCCCACACTCTTGATTTGGAATATGCCCAGTCTAATTTCTGCACAGGAGGGAAAAGGCAGCTTAAATGAGTCGGAAAAAAGACTTCCCTTTTCTAGTTGATTAGAGTTAGAGGAATTTGTGTATGAATGCTGACAGACGGAGATTGCAAGAGCTGAAGTTAAGGTTTGTGGTTAATATAATATTTCATTCAGCAGTTTGAGGATGTAAATGACTCACTACATAAAAGATGTAAAGGTGGTGGATGTCTGAAGAGTTCCATTTGGGTTATTGTTAAGCTTTCAAATCATCCTACGGTTACTATGTCAGTAACTTTATGTAAGATCCACATCTTGCTGTAGACTGATCTTAAATAAGAAGAATCTCCTCAATAACTTAAAGCTGACCCTTTCACAGCAGTTTATTAAACTGATTTTATTTTCTTTGTGCATCAGACATACAAATTGAGATAATAAATGTATTATAGTGATCTGAAGGCTGTATTGCTACAAGATGAACATTCAATATATTTCTCGCTCTCTTTCTCTGCATGTATTACCTTTTGCTACTGCAGCCTTGACATTAATCTGACAAATATTACAGACTTGTTACTCGGTCCGACCTTGTAAGATTATTGTGACTTTTAAGTAAAAGTGACTCGGTTGTTCATTCAGACATCAGACCAACATGATAAATTGCCAGCAGATTAATGCAAAGAGGTTCATATCTGATGTGGGAATTGTTGTTGGGAATGTCAGAATGGTAGCCAACTGTAAAATGCTAAGAAGTCCAGCCTACTCCAGGTACATTGGCATAACGTGCCCAGAAGCTGTAAGGGGTCCATGTAGGAAGGCGATTTTTTTACAGTCGAGTACAGGTTTCTCTTTGTTATTATGGAGTGGGATCAGGGATTTAAATCTATAGCAATAGGCCCTTTTCACAGCAGCCAATTTGGCATGTCATTGCAAAGTAATCACAGGTATAATGTGTAATATAACTCTGTTACATTTAGGTGGACCAGGGCAAAAAAGGGGAAAAGGGCCTATTGTTACCTCTTATATGTTGGAAAATGCACACCTACTCTAATCTGTGTCTGTGATAACATCTGTTGCCGTTGAGTCCAGGGAAGACTGTTAATTTAGCATTGAGTTGAGTTGTGTCTGTGCGCTTGTGTTTGGGGCAAGGGCTCAAGAAAAAAAAACCATGCTGCTGTCCAGGTACATTGCTGTAAGTATCCTTTACTTGAGGATCTCCTTTGTTGGGCAATTTGTTTATTGTTTGTCTTCCCAATGTACTAATTTGCAAATTCCTCATTTATTAGACTGCAAATGTTATTTTATTGTTTTTGAATATGGTCTTTTAGGTGGGTGACAATGTTTTTTTGTTACTTCTGCTCGGCTTCCTTCCTCTGCCTGTTAGTCGGGCGCTTTACTAGATTTGGTTGCTGTTTTGACAGAGCCCCAGATTTGAGAGCCACAAGCTTTCAAAGCTTTCCTGAGATGTTTGCACTTCTTGTCTTTGGACTCAGTGCTACTTAAACACTCACAATTACTCCCAGTGTGTGCTGGTGGGTGATACCAAAGAAACAGTGTGAACAGTGTAAATGGGCTTCCTGTAAACCTCAAAAACCCAGCTGCACAGTCGAAGAAAGCTAGTCGCCTTATCTCCTCTCATGCAAACTTCATGTAGATGTCCGATGGATGGATGTGTTCAGGGAAGGCTTGCACTTCCTGGACTTTGATCTTGATGCAGGTGACGTCCACATACTGTGTCTTAACCAAAGTCAAACTTGCAGTTCTCTGGAAGCATTCCTAAAGAAGTTCAAAGTTTTTGTTTCTGCAAGGGAATGACCCACAGAGGATAACATGTCTGGGGCTCCTCACCAGGCCAACCAACGACGCTTCATGGATGAGTACTGAAATATCTTCAAGACAAAAAGCAGCAAGTCAAGTTTCTTTTGATTTAATACTTCTAGATTTGACAGGCGAACAAACTAAACAGGGAAAAAGCAAAACCTGGGTGAAGGTACAAACACAGCTACACTGGAGATTGATCTATAATTATGAGGTTCTCACACACAAGAAATGTTTTGTTTTGTGCCACATGAAGGTTTTTTTTTTTACTTCCTGAAGATAAGACATGTCTGTACTGTACACAGAGGTTCAACCTTCATCAGAGGGCATGTATCAAGTGTTGTGGGTGCTGCAGACTGTATGACTGTATTAGCTCTGCACAGATGCTGCCTTTGTGTGCAACATGACAAAAGCAGATTGAAGACAATAACTGGATTCCCCGTGATTCACCTCCCTTTTTATTGTCAGCTTCACAGGCATTCAAAACAAGAAGTGCTCTACTGCTGCCCTTTCAATAGTTCTTGACACACACACACACACACACACGCTTTACCTTGAAGTGATACATCTGAAGCAATAAAGTGACCAATTTAACACCCTCATCTTCAACGTCTGCCACTGGGAGATAAAAGGCAGTGTTGTCAACATTACTGCAGACTGGAACTAATAGCCTCCCAGCACAGATGAAGCCTTTGTCCCAGTGGGCCTACCGTGAAAGTAGTAGTTTTATCCATAGTATATTCCTAGTAAGGTCAGAAGACGCTAACCTGAAGGTTAGAGACAATGGTTCAGGAGTGGACATTTGCTGGTTTGAATCCATGACCTGTCTGAAATGAGCTTCTCAGGAAATTGTGAATTAAGCCTAGAGATAAGATCCGTAATTTCCTCATAAAAAAGGCTTTCAACCTCATACGAAAATGCAGTTTGATTAACTGATGAACTTCTAGAAACAACTGGTCCCAATTCCATTCCAGCCCCTACACCCACTCCGTGGCGGAGTGAACTCCGTTTGTAGTCACACTCACAGCTCAATGAAGCACCGTCTTTAAGGTGTAGGGTATAAATACAGTGGCAAGCTTGGGGGGCGAACTTCCCTCTCTCCGGCAAGGAAATTAATACATATTAGAATCAGAAATACTTTATCAATCCCTGGAAATTGAGTTACATTTTGCTCCCTTTCTAGAATAGAAATATATAACATAGAGAAAATATAATAATAATAATATAATATAAGAAAATATAATTAAGAAATATGTATAAAAACAGTGTAAATAATAATGCTGAAAAATAAGATCTATCATTAAGTTGGTAAAAATAGCATAAATAAATATGAATCTTTACAAGTAAATATTTGCACCGGTAGTTGAACAGAACTTACATTGGAGCGTGTTTCACGACGAACACAAAACGGTGTTGCACGTCGTCAGTAAGGGCAGCTGGTTAAGTCGGCATCGATGCAGGTTCGCTGTTGGAGGGTTTCATAACCCACTTCCAGGGTATGAAATTTACTGTTTTCACTGCCTGCCACTGTGGCTAAAAAAACAAAGCCACTTTTGAAATCTATGTGCTAAATGACGGAATAACATTCTTTTCCACAGCACTTCTGTCCGCCATGGCTCCGGCACAAACAAACTGATAGATGATACAGTACACGTATGCTGTTTCATCATTGTGCATGTGCATCTGTCGGAAATCATCAATACAGAGGAATCAATAGTCACAGAGGCATGACACGCCAAGGAATCGAACAACTATGATCTGGTTCTTTATTCTCATCAGTAGCATTTTCCCTGTCGGATGGCCTGACGATTTTACCTGTCACTGCAAACAATTTATCTGCATTTGGTGGGTGGCGGGTGCTAATATCAGACCCTGCCCACTTCCACTCCCCGCTCATTGATTTGGGATGGCACATAATATGGCAGACCCTCCATGTGAACACACAGACCGAGTGGAAGTGGGTAAGGAGAGGATATATGGAGCCGGTTTTGTAATTGGGCATTGATCTTGATTTGGGGTTTTTGTTATAGTTTGTTTCCTGTTTTACTTTGAAAGTCCTCTCCTCTTGTGTCTTGTCTGGTTTTACTTCCTGCCTTTGTTTGTTTCCCGCCTGTGTGATTGGCTGCCCCGCCCTGATGAGTTCCACCTGTTCACCTCGTCAGCCCTGCTGTCACCTGCCCCTCGTTCTCTCCCTCCTTTCCTTGTCTTTAGTCACTCTTGCTGCATGTCCCTTGTCTTTTTTCAGTTCATCTTCGTTGCCACTTGGGGTTTTGCTCGATAGTGTTCTGCCAGCCGTACGTGCCTGAATCTGTAAGATCTTTTGTTTGATTAAAAGTATCATCATTGAGTGTGCTCGTCTCAGACTGTGCATTTGGCTCCTCCCTGCTTGTGCTGCTTTCTTCAGCCACGGCAGATTTCTTTTTGAATCCAATAGAAATATCTACATTGACAGATATTTAAAAAAAATCACTATGAGAATGGGACATTCATGCAGTATAAAGTTTTGCTATCCTTACATGGCCTTTCTCCTCTTTACCTCAGTGTCCCCTACATCCAATTTGATGCCTCCTGAATTGTTAATCAGCCAGTGGAATATTAAGAGCTGCTATACTGCTGCTCTGCCGGGGGCAACAATGTGAAACACTAAATACAAAAAAAAGCTAAGTCCTAATGATTCATTTAGGACGATATTGATTTGGTGTGCTGTAAATTACAATTAAAGCCCTTGTTTTAGCATTTCCACAGGACGCCTTCCCCCATTTAATGACACTGTAGGCCAGCCTGAGATAAGTCACTGTTGCTCTAAAATTTAAACATAATTTCACAACACCAACTGATATATTGGAAGACAATGTACTTTTTTCAACCAGTTTATAGCATCGTAGTTTTTGCACAATGAATAAAAACCCAATTTCTGTCTGCTTGCCTTTCCGTACTGTTGCTTTCCTTTTCTCCCTCACTACAACTATCGTCATGTTTCCTGCACAGAAAGGAGTTTTATGTTAATATCATCATACAAGTCTGTATTCCTTACAGCCCTATCAAAGACATTAGGTACTCCAATATCCAATCAGAGAAATGTATAATGCAACAAAGACCCACTTTACACCTGGTGTTAAAATGTGTTTTGGATGAAAGCAATTAGATAATGCTTGACCACATGAAAGCACAGTGTTAATGCACTCAAAACGAAGACAGATTGTGATCCAATCGGGCAACCAACCTCTGGAGATGGTCAATGACACACTGTGACCACATGGAACACAAGTGTATATTAAAATGCATTTTCAATCCACATTGAAATACGTAAATACACTGGACCATGACCAGAGAGATCGCTGCCACCGCTCTGTCTGTGCTTTGTGTCTCCGATCCTCATCCCTGCGCGTGCGAGCATAGACGTACCTCAAAGTTACATTTACGGGCCCTCTCCCCCTACACGGCGGCATTTTGAGGCTGATGTATCTGCGCATTACACGTACCGCCTCTCTGGCAGTGCCCGGCTGCAAGCCCTTACATAATGCAGCCACCGGGCTTCCTCTCAGCCCTTTCAGCAAGAACAATCGGATCTTAATCGGATGTCAATGTGGAAACTGGAGACGCATATTAATACCAGGTGTATACGCAATCAGGTTAAATCATATCTAGATACAATCTGGATACGATTTCGCATTTTAATGTCAGGTGTAAAGGGGGTCAAAGACAAAACATTAAATGTAACTCAAATTCACCTGGAGCCAGATTCAATCTCCAGCAACAGTGCTTTTATATGGAGGGCCATTCCTTTAACAATGTTTACTATTGAGAAGCAGAGAGACGAACCATGTGGTTATTGTCTGCACTTTAGCAACCCTTACTAGTTTGTCAGGGTGCTGTGAGCAGAGTCAACACAGAGATTTGACATATTTAGGCATACAGGACATACCTTTGTCTCAAACTACGTTAGCCATGTTTGTTGTTGTTGGTCAGTGTGAATAGTTGGGTGGAGCGGATTTATTTGGGGCATTAATGGGAGTGGCATTAAAATGTACCTAGTTTCTGTCTCCTTAAACACTAGATTGGGTAGATGGGTGTTCAGTCTCCAGTTCATTTGAATGAAATCTCTTTTGAGCGTCAGCTAAATGCCCAAAATGTAAAACATTATATTCCAGTTAAACTATAAACCATGCAACACGAGAATATCAATAACATCTGACCACTGAGGACTTCCTGGAAATGTGTAATTTTGGCTTTTGAATTCACTAAGTAAAAGATGGCACTAACGTTGTCAGATTTAGCAGTCTGCCTACCCACTGTGACTACCCATGCTAAAAATGTGTGCACTCGGGGGACTTATGGGGCACTCAGGATAAAAGCTTTCATCAAATATCATACGTTGAATGACATATATGCTCAATACCTCTAAAAATATCACCCCCAAAATGGATATTCAGAGTGGTAGCACTTTTCAGAAAATGTTGGGCTGTGCTGAGTTCCACAGTAAAATGAAAGTGATCCTTTTGCTTTTTTTTTTTTTTGCAGAATCATACATTTGTCGTTTGCATGTGAAATCAAACCTCCATCCATGAGAGACACAGGCATTCAACAGCCTAAAGATGCACTGATGGGACCGTGTACATTGTTACTTTTTCACACCGCTAAAAGCCTCTTCACACCAAGCATGCATTTTCGGGCAAACGATTTGCATGGAAATTTATAAAACTGATTTTGTGGGTTCTTATGAATTCTTGCAAAACCCTGCGGAACATTCGTAAGGGGGAAAAATATTCGGACGGACCTCGACTTCAGCGGATTTCTGCCTTCAGAAATATATGTTTGACCAATGAAATTCTGTCATTCTGCATACTAATTCTGCATAATTATTAGCCATGTGCTTCTGCTTTTTTCGGACCAATGGGACATTTTGTCGGACTATTGGTGTTTGGGAATAACAATGGGTCGTCCCTTTCACAAAACCCAATAATGTACAACAAACACTACAACTTCAGCAACCAAATAAAGGACAATATATGGCTTGAGATCTCCCAGCAGCCTCGATACAATGAAGATGGCAATGTAGCTGATATGCACTTGCTAATGTTATATTTTGGCCACAGAACGGGTTTAGCCACAACAACTAAAGTTAGTGTCAGCATTACATTTGGGGTCCGATTAGTTTATGTAATGTGTAGTTAACATTAGCCCATTATACATTCTCTGTCTGGATAGGATTTTTTTTGGATGGAGTGGACACGGCACTATTTAGGAGGAAACTTATTGTGAAAATGGAACTCGCATGCAATTTTTTTGCATTCCCACACTACATTTTCACAATGCACTGGTGAGAAACAGCTTTTACATTGCATGTTTGATTAACTAACAACTGAGCAAAACATTGAACATCTGCTTTCTCATATTGTCAGACAGATCCCCTCTATAAAACCCTACAACCCATACATGATTTGACCAAATTCACTGAGCAAGAAATTAAACACGGCTCTTCTGTTGCAAACATCGACTCTACAAGGGCATCAAGCAAAAAAAAGCCTATGGAATTTGCAGGCAGTCTGTCGCAGCTGAGGAGCACATTATACTATATATGCCATAAGGGCGAAATTATGCTCATGTGCAACAGGTCAGGTGGAGCGATGTGCACTGGCCAATGTCTTATCTTGCTCTGTCAGCGGGTCTCCACTGTCCCTGGGATTAATTGTGTCTGTCCACTTGAGACGGGGATGTCACGCTAGTGTGTGCTCAGCAGCCCCCACCGCCACCATGTCCAACTGTAAGAGAGGGAGAGAGAAACAGTTGTTTTCTGTTCACTGTGTAACTGCACTGTGCCAAGTGCATATTAGGCCGTGTTTTTCCAGTTGTTATATTTGTTTGTGTTTCGGTTCATAGTTGTTGGTGCGGTATATGCATGGCAGGAGCATGCTGCTAAAGTTCACAAACACATTTACCACAGATTCAACAGCACAAGTGTAAAACCTGCACACTAACACAAATGGAAATCAAAGGATGCTGATTCTGTCCTAACCATGGAAAGACCACTGCAGTCACAGAACACTACTGATACAACGGAGGAAATGCAGAAAAAAAGATGGGTGACAGATATACAAAGAGATCGTTAAAAGATATTCAAATTTTTTTTGTTATTGTCAACAACAATAAAAAATCCCATTAATAGACCAAAGCCACCAATGGACTGATCCTACTAACAAGTATGAGTCAAAGCCTGATATATTTTATATTCCTCTGAGCCATATGCCTCTATTGTCCAAAACCACAAAGCCACCCAGTCACACTACATGTTCTTTTCATTACAATGACACTATAGTTTTGTTTTTTTTTGTTATTCAATCTCACATACATAGCGTGTGGATGTAAATAATCACCAGGGCTCCAAATAATGTAATAATGCACTGCTGAAAATAGTCCCCGAAAAATGACATTACTGAGCCTTGTGCAGAAATGAAACTATAT
>CAKAOI010046344.1:0-44689 GCA_916701655.1 Sebastiscus albofasciatus
GTCCTATCACTCACCGTGCAATGTCGGAACTACAAGGCTTTTAGCGTGTCACTGGTTATTAGACACTGATAATGTTTGTTACCTGACTAAAGAGATGTTTTCTATATTACTGAGCTCTTCTGCTAAATTTGGCATCATATTTCACTCAGTAGAACTCCAATTTAATAAATCATCAGCAGTTATTAAAAGGTGTAAACTGCATAGTTATGGCAGACAAGCTTTATCTGGTAAACATCACCTTTATTCACTTTATATGGAGCTCAAATTGTTACCAAATTATGTTAAATTATGTTCACTGAATGAGTAAGTAAGAGTCATAATAAATCATAAATGATCTTGTAGAAGGAGTAGATGTTTACCAGTAAGCTTGGCTCAGTTAAATTTAACAATATGTTAACCAAGGTTTTCCTCCAACTGTAGGAAACAGTTGAAGACTTTATTTGCCTCGTCATTTAGCATAAAATGTAAATAAACTGATCAAACAGACTTTTCACAATTCATTCACTTCTTCTGCATCATGTTTCACGAAGCAAATATTGTGAAATCACGCGTTATGAATATCGCATGGACGTGCTCACTGGCGGTGTTTCATGATGTCAAACAGTAACGTTACACATCTTACTTTAGTTTATTTAACTTAGTTCACAGAAGAGCTGTTAAAGTCAAATATCAGCTAAAATTAAATATCTTTCTTTTGTAATACAATCTGTGTAATGGGGATCCCAGATCTGTCAAATTGAGCAATATGTTAACAAAGTCTGGAAAGTAGTAATGCCAGCATTCACTGGACTACAACAACTCCATGGCATTTTTGGGCAGTCGCCCATGTGTGCGACATTATTGGTTGCATGTGAGGAGTTTCAGGGCAGATATACGTGTTACGACCACTGAGGTTTTGGACCCATATATATATATATATATATATATATATATATATATATATATATATATATTAAACAATGATTAATACATTATGTTACATACATGCTTACGGCGTGCATTAAAATGGTCACTTACTTCTCTTTCTAATTTCCTCAATGTCTCTCTTTATCTCCTTATCTCGGTCCAAGTCCTGCAGGTTTTTTAAACCTTGACTCTTTTTAAATAAATCACTTTTTTTTCATTGATATTTGCACCTCTGCAAACTATATTTGCTTTTTTTTTTAAGTGTGTGCTATATGCCTAAAGGCATCTGACAGTTTGTCAATAAAACATCACCTAAAAACATACTGATTATGGGATTAGATAGAGAAGTAGCCTAAGTGATCATTTCAATGTAAACCGTAAGTATACACTGTGACACAATATATTAATCCTTGCTATTTCTTTTTCTCCCAGCAGACAAGTGATCCAAGAACAATAAAAGGTCAAATATAGTACTTTAATGCAGGCTATTAAAATAAGGCAAAATACATGCATAAGATCATGGAATAAAAAACACACCGGTTTCTGATCTGAGTGACTGCTGACTGAACAGATAAGGCATCAGGATTAAGGCTGACCAATAAATCGTATTTTCATCGTCATCGTGATATGAGCATGCACGATGAACACATCGCAAAAGGCTGTCTGAAAAGGCCGCAGTGGAGACGGTGAAGTGAACCAGGTGAAGGCGAGTTGACGACAACTAACGTTACGTTCGTTACTGTACGTAAGTGCAATAAAACTTTGCAAGTGTAAAGCCAAGATACGTCATCATTACACCCGTTCAACAAGCATAAATACGATGAAACTGTTAAACATGTAGGAAAGTAACGTTTCAATCTGCTCTGTTTGCAGTCTCTCAACCACCGCTGCTGTTTACACAAGCACAGCGCGTTAGCTCGGTGGCTAAAAGCGGAATGTAAACAGTGTAAGTTATTTGGTTGAGTTGTGAAAGACTTTAGTTCCCTCTAGTAAGCAGTGATCCAATGTATGTGTCTGTGGAGTTTATTGTGGAGGGTGGAACAGAGGGTGTGAAGTGGTGATGTGCTGCAGACTACGGAGCCTCACTGTTATTCATTTATTAGTATAGTATATAGTATAGTATTTATAAAGTATAGGAGCAACTTAACCCTCAGCTACACAAGCTAAAACAAAAGCTGGCAGTAGGCTGTGTAGTCTAACTGTTTAGAGGAGGACAGAGGACAGGAAGAATGACTGATACTGAGTGATGTCTGTGTTCTTCAGTCTTTCTAAACTTCACTCAGTATTTTCATGCCAGGAATATGATTTATTTTATTAACATTTTAGACTGGTTCCAGTGAGATATTAATGATGGTGGCTTTGCTGTTTTAAACATTACTGTTGCTGCTCTAGAAACAACATTTAGCCTAGTTATATTTAAAATATATACATATGTATAGCTAATATGCACAGTCCAATATTTGTTTATTTATCGCAAGTCATATCGTCATCGCAATATTGAACAATGTTATCGCACATCGCAGATTTTACTCATATAGTGCAGGCTTAGCCAGGATTAATCAAGCCTGACTGTTAGCCTGGTCTGGAGCAGGGTAGCTGCACACAATAAATCTCCATGGTAACAACTGCCACTGCTTTCATGAAACTGAGTCAAGGCTAAACCGATACAAGAGCCCTATGTTTAAAGGGAATTAAAGTAGCGAATGTGATTGGATATGATTTGACACAGCCTTGAACACACACTCCTGTAATATATACTTTCTTATCCCACCCTGTATATCCAAGTGTGCCACAGGTGCACCAGCCAAGCTAGCAAAAGAGCGCTTGACACGCCGTCGACGCACCGGGCGTGGCGCACTTGACTGCAATCTGCGCCGCACTGCTGGATCCACGAAAATAGAGCCCTAGTCATTCTTAGCTTACGAATGTGATGCTTACTATATACAGGCCAGCTGGATTGTAAATTATGTATAACTAAGTGAGAGCACTCAGTTTGTAGGAAAGTGCAGTTTTCATCACTATACTGCTGCTAAAAACCTCGTCTCTCATGTGACTGGCAGCAGGCAGCGGGGTCAGGCCTCCTGGTGCTGCTGACTCACTGACAGCGGTCACTGTAAAATAAACTGAAAACAAAAATAACACAGGTAATATCTCACCATCTGAGGGAACACATTAGTGTAAGACATACACTGTTACACTGTTGCGATGATGACGATCGAAAGACAAAGAATACTGAAACATGAAAATGATGATTAAGTTATTCATTAATTCTTGGAACTTCTTCCAGAAACTGACCTCTTGGGTCATTAAGTGGCGAGAACACCACACAACACAACAACCGGCCTGGGGGAGCTCACAGAGGAGAAACAACGAGATGTCGGACCCATCCTGACCATTTCGGCTGTTTATTGAAATGCGTGTTAAAGGCCCTGACATCTGGTTTCTTCACAAAGACTCAGAGAATCGATGAAGCCAACCAGTGAGACACGATGATCTGATGATTAGGATCAGAGCCAAACCAATTCTGCCATTTAAAAATATCCATTAGTAAATATGCTATGTTTAACTAACCATCTGGAAAGAATTGAAGTTTGTTGTACAGGTTGGAGCTCTTAAGCAGAAGCTAGAAAAACAAACTAAGATGCAGACTGACCCCATCCTGCCTAGATGCACACACCACCACACAAACAGACAAATGTGAATGAAGACTAAATGACATTTAATGCAAATTAACATGTACTTAAATGAAAATGTTATGCTGAGCTAACATATGTTTTAGTAAGAGGAAGTTTGTTTAAAGCTGAAGTAGGCGAGATTGGAGCAAATATGATGAAAAAAAGTTTTTTTTATAAAACCTCTGTGCCTCTGTGTCCTCCAGTGCTCCTAACGGCATCTGCACGATTTCACTTACCAGAGGAAAACAACCAGTCAGAGCTGATCTGAGGTCTGCTATCCATCTGCTGTTTATGAGAGCCAGCTGTCAATCACTCGCAAACTCCGACAGCGCTGATCAAATATGATCAAATATGAATCAATATTACGTTACGTTAATCCCTATTTCTCTCCTCAAATGTTTTCACAATCATCTTGTCGTGTATGGTTTAGCTGTGAAATTAGAAAGTTTGTGACGCCACCACCGCCATTGTGAAATCTGGTGAAGGAACGCCAAGTTCAGGTCACATGACTGGAGCACAGCCAATAGGAACGCTCTCTCAATGAAATGACCTGTGACCTAGATTTTTTAAAGCCTGAAAACAGAGCCATGAGGAGGAGCAGAAGTCTAGTTATCTCTCAGAACACTTGAATTACAATATGCTGAAAAGTTATTATGGAATTTTTGCCCAATGATGCCAAAAATATACTGCCTACTGCCACTTTAACATGTTTGGGACGAGAAGGAAAGTGAAATTAGTTAAATTAGCTAACTAGAATGGCACTCGGAGAGCGCAGACCTCCTGCCAAGGTGCGTGACTTTAAAAACTGATCACAGCTCACAGCTGGCGGTACCGTGAGGTGGTCGGCTTATTGTTAACATGGTGTGTTTCCGTGCAACGTGTCGGCGGATGCCTCTCTCATTCAGCAGCCTTGTTATGTCTGTATAACGTTCCACTACATTGCCTCGCATCCCGTCATCTACCGCTTTTTTCTTTCTCACCGCGGACGGCCAGCAGCTCCCGCACACACATCCACTTTGGCCTTGGAATAGGTAATTAGGAGCCTGCAGAGAGATGCATAGCCTGTCTCAACACTTGAAGTGTACAGAACAAACTTTATTGTCAGACCAACATGTTTTGGCTTGTGCTTTCATCAGGGTCATCCTTTTCAAAAGTTTTGCTGTACACGGCCAATTCCTCCTCAGATATCCACATTATCAGTTTATTTATCAGCTTATTATTGGGCTCTCATTCTGTTTATATTCAAGCATCATATAACAGTGAGCATGAAGGCTGCAACAATTTATGGATAAAATCTCTGCTCTTTATTAAAAGTCAGTGTAAAACATGTAACGGCACATAAAAAAAAAAACGTCAGGAGGAGGACATGTCCTTCCTTGAATTGTAACCTTTCTACTCGAGGCCCTCCACGGACAGAGAGTCCTTTCACTCCGACAATTAATTTGTGCCGTGTTGCCTAAGACGCACATAACATACTGTACATAAAAGCTCTAAAGCAGCCATAGCAGGCAGCTGTCCAGGGTCACTGGAAGCTGAAGGCCTGAGTACATAAAGGCATCTGTCCCTGCTCTACCACTTCCACTATTCTGTACATTTCAGTTACATTCTGCTTTTGAAACCCACATGAAATATGCCATTATCTGCATTCTGTATGTTCTGTGCGTCCTCTGGAATCTGTGAACTTTCAAAGAGACTCTGTATGTGTGTGTGTGTGTGTGTGTGTGTGTGTGTGTGTTGCAAACGATTCATCTTGGGACCAGTAGGTCTGTCCATTAACATGCTTCTTATTGGCTTGGTTCCCTAATGACTGCTGCTTGATAGCTTTTATTTCCTCATTCTCACTCCCTGAAATGGCTTTACAACACGGCCAAGGTCAACACGGCAGGATGGTGATAAATGAAACTCATTCTGCCTCTCTCTCTCTTCCCCTTCTCCCCCTCTTCATCCACATTGGACAAGTTTCTCTTTTAGTGTGTGTTAATGCCTCATAGGCATGCTTGATTGAATCCATTCATATTGAACACAGCAACATGAAAATTTCCATTCAAATTGTTTTAATGCTAATACGCGGCTGAGTAGGGAATAGGAGGAAAGTGTCGGCTGTGATACTCGCTTTTTAAAAGTGGAGAGATATATATGGCACCAAATCCCGATGATGACAATTGAAGCCAAGTCAGATGGATTCTGATCCAGCGTCGGTTACATTTGTACATTTGGATTAAATGCAGTTTAAAACTGGTGAAAGAAGATCAATGGCATATTTGACCATCATAAAGTAAAAGTAAAACAAGGAGTTATGAGTCATTTCTTGAGAGTGAGGTTACCTGCAGCTATATACAGCAGTTTTATTGAAGAGGCCTCATCAGTTCTACCAGCTGGAGGGGCATCACATGGTATCTGTGGAACATTCTCAGATCTGAAGACAACATTAGGCCTTTTCAGAATCAAGTACAAAGTAAGTATTCAATATGATGAAGAAAATTTAGGCTTGAGTAAAACAAGTACCTCAGATCATCACACTTTTTAAGATGTTTAAACAATGTTTTCTAACTATATGATCTAAAGATGGTAAGTAAGTTAGATTTTTTTGTTCATCCATAATTAACACCTGATCAGCCATAACATTATGACCACCTGCCTAATATTGAGTAGGTCCCCCTTTTGCCGCCAAAACAGCCCTGACCCGTCGAGGCATGGACTCCACTAGACCTCTGAAGGCATGCTGTGGTTTCTGGCACCAAGCCGTCAGTAGCAGATCCTTTAAGTCCTGTAAGTTGCGAGGTGGGGCCTCCGTGGATCGGACTTGTTCGTCCAGCACATCCCACAGATGCTCGATTGGATTGAGATTTGGAGAATTTGGAGGTCGAGTCAACACCCCGAACTCGTCGCCATCCACATGATGTAAAAGAAAATGTGATTCACCAGAACGGGCCACCTTTTTCCATTGCTCCGTGGTCCAGTTCTGATGCTCACGTGTACATTGTAGGCGCTTTTGACGGTGGACACGGGTCAGCATGGGTACCCTGACCGGTCTGCGGCTACGCGGCCCCATATGCAACAAACTGCGATGCACTGTGTGTTCTGATACCTTTCCAACAGAACCAGCATTAACTTTTTCAGCAATTTGAGCTCCAGCAGCTCTTCTATTGGATCGGACAACACGGGCCAGCCTTCGCTCGCCACGTGCATCAATGAGCCTCGGGTCTGACCCTGTCGCCGGTTCACCGGTTCTCCTTCCTTGGACCACTGTTGGTAGGTCCTGACCACTGCAGACCGGGAACATCCCACAAGAGTTGCAGTTCTGGAGATGCTCTGACCCAGTCGTCTAGCCATCACAACTTGCCCCGGTCAAAGTCACTCACATCCTTACGCTGGCCCATTTTTTCTGCTTCCAACACAAAGTTCAAAATTCAAAATGTTCACTTGCTGTCTAATATATCCCACCCACTGCCAGGTGCCATTGTAACGAGATAATCCATGTTATTCACTTCACCTGTCAGTGGTCATAATGTTATGGCTGATCAGTGTATATTATTTTCTGCTTATGCCTTTAGGGAAAAAGGAATTGGTGATGCCGTTTATGCTGGCTAGACTGTGGATGTGCATCAATCTTGGAAAGCTTCTCTTCAAGAGACCAAAGGCTTGCTCAATGACCTGCCGCTTTGAGGCGAGAGGGATGTTGTAGCTGACCCGTGCTAGTGACAGATTTCTATGATCCCTGAATGGTGTAAGGAGCCAGGGTTGCACTGGATATGCACCATATCCTATGATGTGAAATTCACCATTCCCTGTTAGAACCAAGCCTCTGTTGTACAGACTGGACTTGTGGAATGCATTGGCATCATGCATGCGTCCAGGGCAACCCACACTGACATCAATGAATTGCAGGTTTTCTCTGCATATTCCCTGTAGGATGACACTGTAGAACTGCTTCCTGTTAAAATATTTTCTCTCATCTGCACCTGGGTGCTTTCACAGAGGGATATGACTTCCATTAATGCATCCTATAATTCCTGTAAATCCGTGGTCTCCCATAATATTAAATGCCTCTGAAATGTGTCATAATTGCAGAGGCTCTGGTCATGTGATTGTACACTTGAGGGGGCAATCTAAAACAGCACTGCATACGTTGCGTCATATTCTGACAATTGATGACTCTGTTGCATCATCTGTATGATGGTTTTCCTGGAACCCAGATACCTGCAGAGAATAGCAAGTTGCTTTCCTGCTGTGAAGGCTTTTCGTCCAGCGTGAGCATCGTTTAGCTTATTCTTCATTTGCTCCAACACATATTCAAAGGTACACCTGGAAAGCCTGAATGTGCACTGAAACAAGTCCTCTGAAATTGATAGCTCCATATTCTCCCAGTAATTTGTGACCATTTTGTGATCCTCATAGTCTGCAGAATAAATATATTAGTAGGGTTATTATGAGGTAGACAATTATTCAAAATGCTTTGACTTGAGGAGAGAGTATATTCCCCTAAATATTCAATATTGTGATTAAAGTCTTAGTCCTAAATAGCTGAGTACAATACATTATACTATTAGGCTACAGCTGAATGAGCAAATACCATCAAATACAGCCTTCTTAATATACAGCAGAGCAGGCAACAGGTGATTGCTGGTATTATTTTGTCTCTGTTGGCATCATCATCTCATTAACGATTAATGACACAATAAACCTTGATCACTCTGACAGATCCATGCTTTGTTTAAAGTGACACTTCCTTCCACTAGCAAATGTTTTCCCCCTCTATTTAAGAGGCGTGCTCCTCCCTCACCTCAGCTCTTCATCACTTCTCGCCGGATTGTGCCCCGGCTGCATGAAAAGGAAAGCACCTGCACATCTCCAGCTGGGAGATCGGCGAGCGGCTAGTTTGCTACGTTTCACAAGCTCTCTTAGCTTTTTTTTAGTAATATAAGAATAAATAAACAACTCTGTGACAAAGCAACTTTTGCGTTTTCAGCTCAAATTAGCTATAGTTGTCGGTGTGCTTTGTGCCACTGGGTTAGCCTTTGTGCTACTGCTTCGGCTCGCTGCAGCAGCTCTCACTTGTTCTTCGGCTGAGTGGGTGTCTGCTCATGAACGAGTTCACTTCAGGACTTCACTGTCGGTCCATTTGTCCGCGATTTCTTCCATTTAATTTATTACTAGCTGTTGTTGTGTTGTCTGTTGTTTACACGGCTAACGAGTTATTAAAAATGGTGGTTGCCGGTGCTGCATTGGCTCATTTGTTCGACCAATCACTGTACACCTACGTCACTTGCACCACTCAGGGTTCCTCTTGTGCAGGGAGAATACCTACCTACACTGAAATATCTTGTGTTTTGTTTTCTTTTTATCTTAGAATGAGCCGTTTAGATCTACATGTACATAGGGAGCGGGTCCCCATCTCCACGGAGTCGGCCATGTTGCCCCACCATGTTTCAACAGTAGTGCAGAACGGACAAACCAAACACTGTTAACTTTTCCTGCCTGGGCCAGAGTCGATAACGTTACTAGAGAGGGCCATTCGCATCTTCCCTTCGGCCATGGAAGTAATCCTTCAGGCTTTGCACAAGGGAGAAGTTGTAATCTGCAACCCCATTAGATATCGCCACACTGTTCCTTTAAGAAAGATGCTAAAAATACTTTTACACATTTGGCTCAGTAGGACAAAATTGTCCTCCTATGAGACACTTGATGAATACAGGCTCTATCTGCATGGACAGACACCACAGAGGGATGGGTATTTTGGGAGATTGACCCTTTAAGTATGAAATTGATTTGGTCTATCTATTATCTTAACACATAAAAAACACTGATAATCAATAACAAATAAAGAAAGAAAAAGTCTCAGTGCCCATTAGTGTAGTTATGCTGCAGTGGAACAGCAGGACAGAGGTGTCTGTGTGTGTGTGTGTGTGTGTGTGCATCTCTCCTTAATTTTGTGTGCCTCCCTCCTCCCCATCATGACAGTGTGACCCTGATGAACAGATAAAGGGACAGAGCTGTGGCAGATAGGGAGGGTGGAGGTGTGACAGTGCTTGCTTTTCACCTCCGTGTCCATCCATCCATCCATCCATCTCTCTCTCCTCTCTCCTGGGGGAAACCACACTCCATTGGCCTTAAATATTCCACTTTCTCTCATTTCTATTCCCCATCTCTCTGACCTTTCCCAGATAGCTCTCTCTCATTTTCATTCTCCATCTCGCTGACCTCTCCCAGACAAGCCAGCCAATTATTTCCACTTTACACCCATAAAGAGCAGCGGGGTGCAGCCACGGTCACACAAGGGCACAGAGGACATATGGTGCAGAGCAGCCAATGTGTGTGTGTGTGTGCTGCTTACACTGAATACAAGAATCAGTGTCCCATCATCTGCCCTAAAGGGACTGCAGCTGTTTCAAGGTAAAGAACTAATTCTCACAAAACATTGCGCCACGTTATCCACTCCACATTGCAAAACTGTCAACTGTGTCTACACTTGTTAAACTACAGTAGAGTTCTAAAATTGAAAGTAAAGTGTGTCTGTCATACACTTAACAGGCTGCAGTTAAATGGAACACGTTTGTCTTTTTCTGGCAATGTGCAATCCCAACACTAACATGTACCGTGCAGAGGGTAGTACTGTCGCTTCACAGCAAGAGGGTCGCAGGTTCACACCCGGCTTGCAGCACTTTCTGTGTGGAGTTTGCATGTTCTCCCCGTGTTAGCGTGGGTTTTCTCCAGGTTCTCCGGTTTCCTCCCACAGTCCAAAGACATGCAGGTTAAGTTCATTGTTGACTCTAAATGTCCCGTAGGTGTGAATGTGAGTGTGAATGGTTGTCTGTCTCTATGTGTCAGCCCTGTGATAGTCTGGTGACCTGTCCAGGGTGTACCCCGCCTTCGTCCAATGTCAGCTGGGATCGGCTCCCCCTTCCCCCCCACCCACGACCCTGAATAGGATAAGTGGTTACAGATACTGGAGCACTTTGTTTTCTGAGTGACTTGTGTGTGAGTTAATCACTGACAGACACACAAGGCTTTTTTGAATGAATTCATGAAACAATAGAAACTCCAGCTACCTTTATTTTTTTCCCCTGCTCATTTAGAGATCGACTTTGTTTGATTCCTGACAAAACAGAGCAGAAACAAACTGCTGTTTATACACTACACATGTTATCGTCTCACTAGGGATGGTGAGCAAGCATCTTGAAAACTGGCCAAGATTTTTCTTCTTTTTTTTTTTTTTGCTTCTACTTTTAAGACTAGGAGTGAAAGCAAATTATCAACTATTTCCTGACTAATGACTCCTGAACTCCAGAGGTGTCCTGACCATAGACGGATGACATGGTAGCTCCCAAAAGTGAAGCCAAAACATTTTGATCGCTCCCTGGTGACTGGCTGCAGTATAGGTCACAAACCCCGCCCCCCCTTCTATGTTAGCGGATTGGCCATATGCCAGGATGGAGACACAGAGTGAAAGACTAACAGGAACGGACGGTGCTACCGGGATGGATCTTACAACACCTGCTTCAAGTGCCTCGGCGCAGGCCGCAGAGAGCGGTGTTCAGCAGCCACCATCCCTGCCCGGCCTTCGGAGCGCTGCCTCAAAAATTAGACGCAGCGATGGGTTCACTTCTGACGATTTGATGAGACCACGCCATCGAAGTCCCCGATCCAGCCACCAATGCTCCGCCACCGTCTCCAACCATCTCTGCTGAGGCACCGTCTTCGTCTGCAGAGAATATGACGACAATATTTCATCGGGGTTATTTAACAGTACCTCAATTTCACTACTGCTGAAGTTCTTCTTCTTCTTACAGCATTTTTTTTGGTGGCATCTCTCCAATTCTTGGACATGTGCTGGAGTATTTGCACATGGCACAACACCTGCCCTTATATAGTGTTTAGGGGGCATTACCTATGTTAATGATAAACAATTGGCCACATGCCTCCAATTTATGATCAAGTGAGATTCGTCATTCAGCACACCTGGGTTAGATTTGGATGGTTAAGAACGTTAACAATGTAGGAGATGTTTAGGAGAATGTTGCTACACGAGGCCCCCTGTCTCATAACCCTTCTCCCTTGTTCTCTCCTGCAGACACACTGCAAGTCGTGTGAGGACGGCTATGTCACCTCAGTTTTCCTTTGGCTCCTTTTGTGCACCTTACAATGGCAACACACTGCCTCATCCCTCATGCACACCTTACACTACTGGTTTCACGGATACTCACACTCCACACCTTCATTTTAATGTTCAGTTATGCATTTAATTTATTGGCTTTTGTTAAACCATTGAAATGGCGTGTCTTCTTTATTTGCCATGGCTCAAGAGCCTGGTTGTGATAAACCACTCCCTGCTCTGGTCTGTGTGTGCTGCGGGCTGTTTAAGTGCTACAGAGAATCCTGGTCCAGGTCTGCCCTCAGCTGTCCCCTCAATCCCTTTCCTGCTGTTTGACCAGCTGTGGACCGACTCAATACTCTGGATCCGGCCATTCTGGATAGAATTCTGCAGAAAAGAGGATTAGTATCCCACACAGTGACATCGGCTTCACATCCAGCCCTTCTCCATCCATGCTTTCTGTTCATTACTCACCTGAAAAAACTTGGATGAGATTTTGTACTCAGCTAGAGGAGGGATCTGTCTCCCTGTTGGCCTTAAAGGTAACATTCAGCCACTAGATGTCACATTCTTCCTCTCTCGATCCCTTGCATTCCCTTCACAACAAATGGTTGCCAGTTCATTGCAAAACCTGCATATTTTATGGTCAAGTGAAAATGAGTCTGGACTCAGTCATGTCAAGTGACGAATCTTTTGTGGCAGAGTTAAAGTCATTTTGCAACATGTAACTATAGATTTACATTAGATGTGTCTGCCTACGTGGCCCCCGCTGCCTCAGTTTCAGCTAAGATCAGCTGTTCTAGCGGCAGATCATCGTAAACACTCTTCAGACAGAAACAAGTCTTTTCATCAATCACCAGTTCTAAATCTGATATGCATCTTTGTTTTACATTTTTTGAGTGAACTACAGTGGAAACCGCTTATAATGATCACGTATATCTGGGTCAAATTGATCACTATAAGCAGATGGTTATTATATTATAACCAAATTTGTTGTTGTTGTGCTTCATTTGTCATGCAGATTACCATCTAATGTACATTTGCAAATTTATTACATGAATAGAAAGTAATGAAACGGGCCGTTTCGCTATTTACAAAAAATAATTGAGAAAGTTCAGGAGTGTCTCAAAAAAAATCATGCAATATGACCCAATGCAGTTCTGATTAAACCTCCTGTTCTATTCTGCATCATTCATCTACACATTGAATATTAACAATAACCGTGTTTCCATTCAATTGTCAAGAACATTTTAAGAGGACTTTAGACATGTCACAAAAAAAAGAAATGTGAACTAGGCGCGTTTCCATCAACTGGTTTGGAGCGAATAAACAGCGTAGTTTGGTCAGAAGTTGGCACTATAGATAGGCATGGATGTAATCTGCCAGTAAACGGGGCAGAAGAAGACGCCGACAGCAGGAACAGCTGATCAGTCATGTGAGATAAATGTTTGCTACCTCAGAACGTATTCGGCAAAGGCGTTTCCACATCCCATTTGGCGCATCGACAACAAAGGCAAAAGCCACCTCAAGCGAGTGTAAAAACTATTTTTACAATTGAGGAAGTCAAATTTTCCATGCAGCTTTTCCCATGCGATCCTTCAAAATGTGCAATACAGTACATGAATGGAAACGCAGCTAATGACACCGCTTTTATTTAGACCGAGACTTACTTTTCTTTTCAGAGAGACAAAGAGAGTGGAAAGAATGGGCCTAAAATGTAGAGTGAAGACTGATGTCCACCATAACAGTCACACGGACAGTAACAGGACATTAGGATTTGGAATCAGTCCATTTAAGAGAGGATCAGGTTGAGCTGATGAGGAGCTAAGTGGTCATTCTGACATCGATGTCATTTCCACAACAGCCGGTATGGAGAGCTCCGGACCGGAGCGTCGTCAAGACGCTCACTTTTATGAAATCATAAAGACCGACCATTCGGATGGATGAAAAAAAAGCGTGGCTTTAATAGTGTGAAATGAGAGCAGGTAACTTGTACAACTCCGACCATCAATCAGCATAAGCTAATATCACTCTTCCCTCCGAGTCATTTACTGCTCTCTGCTGAAATTGGAAAGGAAGTATTTCAATTCATAACTTGAACCTGTTGTCAGAGAGGGATTCAATTAGACCTCGACTCTGTAGTGAGAGAGAGTGGCCGCCTACGGGGCAGCAATACTGAATATTTCTTTTCCAGGGTTCATGCACATTTTGAGCAATGGATTTCCATGACTTTACACCAATTTTCATGACTAAACATTCTGTGAACATATGAAAGTGAGGACAGTTCTAACATTTTTTGCCTACATCGTCACATACTGATGCTTTGTCAGACCCCTCGGCATCACTTTTTGCCACAGTAAACACATGCTTAATGCTGTGAATTAAACAAAAAACACTTGCTTAAGATTAGGCAAAACCCCCCCAAAAAAACACTTATTTAGGTTTAAGAAAAAACAACATGGTTGGGCTTAAAATGACTATGTTTGTACAGTGACAATGACACAAACAATCATGTGACATGGTATAAAAAGTGAGAAAGACCACTTATGGTGGGTTGGTGGTGAGATGACGCAACAAACACTGGTCTTTTAACCAAGAGACCTGTGTTTGAGACTGATGTTGACTGGTGTTTTGTTTTGTGAGTTACTTTAGTGACGTTTTCATGTGTTTTTTTATTGATGTTTGGGACATGTTTTCAATGTAAAGAGTATTGAGAGATGCAGACTTCTCTACAAAATTGACTGTAACTCGCTTAGGACTGATTTTCATGAAATTTGGCTTGTTGTAAATGTGGAAATGGATGTCACCCCAGCCAAGACAACATACTACTGTAGCCCACTCCACCTGTGATATCGCATTTCTGCTCTAACATTGCGTGAGGTCATGTCTAAAGCTAATATTTATCAAACCAATTTAAAAAAAATCACATTATTCTTTTCTGAGAATAAACCTTTTTGGAATTTTCCTTTTTCCAGGCCTGAAAAAAAGCTATTTTTAAATTCAAAGTAGAAACCCTGCCTGTCTTTTCTCTCCATTTGATTCCATGTGGATTGTGTTTTCTGCTGCTCCTGCTTTGGTGAATCCTGCCTCATTCTCTTGCATCCAAACTGCTATTGTGAAAAGCGTTTTGGAGTCTTTATGTCCTGGTGGGCTCATTCTCTCTTTTCTCCCACAGCTCAAAGGAGAACACACACACACACAACAAGCACCGACTCCCACAGAGTCAAATAAAAGGCAATACTTTTATCTCTCCTTTTCACATCTTTCTCTCTCTCTCTCTACAGTCTGTATTTTCTGTGTGTGTTCTATACTGCAGGAGACATGAGTTGAGATGCCTGACTTGCCGAGAAAGGAGTCGAGAGATGTGAGGTGGAAAAGAAGAAACGGAGAGAAAGAGAAGAAATTAGATAAAGAAAGGAGTGGTGGGGGATCAAAGAAGGAGACTGAGGGTGAAGAAAGGAATGCAGGTGGTGGGGGTGAAGTGATAGAGCAAGGAGAGCAGGCTGTGGATGTTGATGTCCATATGGCCTCAGAGACACGCAGCATATGTGCCATGCCAACCGGCCCACGCCTGCATCTGCCAAGCCCTGCAGAGGCTGGACACGATGCTGGCAGGGTCAGTGGTGACACACAGGCCCGGACATGGCCGATCATGTCCGCTGATGATCAGAGGTAGAGGAGGGTGACCCGACAGAGAGAGCTCCAAGCACGCTGTCATGTTGTTTAATGCTCTTCTGGATGCAGAATAACAGGGACATATGGATGCACCTGACCTCATCTGGTTAGATATCACCACACACACACTGTTAATAAAATAACACAATCTGTGAGGATGAGGAAAAAAAGAATCAGGTGCATACATATGTGATGCATTCAGATACACACACAAACATGCACAGACACACACACACACACGCACATGGTCCTGACATTTGTATCATTTGGAAGAGTTTTGCAAGCAATATCATCATACAATGGTTTGCATATCTTACAAAAAGTTATTTTTAAGTAACTTAAAGATAGGGTTGACGATGTTGGAAAGCTTTCCCTTTTCAAGACACACACATACCCCCACACACATGCACAAGCACCGCTGCATCGTAACTACTTCACAGGCACAGAGCGGAGAGAGGGCCTCAACTCAACAACGCTACCTCATGACAAGTAACCGCGGCAGTGCTACTGCAGGGCTGAGTTTTCTCTTCCATTCTCCAGTAAACTTGTGGCGGCGACACGCTTTGAGTTCAGACTGGTGCACTCCAAGGGTAGAGTACGAGCAGGGAGGCAGGGAGGCATCTGATTGGTTCTTTCCAAGCGGACTGCGAGGCAGTGATTGGTAGATGTTTTTACAGGATTACAGCAGCTACAGATGACGCCTCTTTTCCGGTCCTTTTTCAGAGCTCATGGATTGCTGTCGGGGTGTAAAGACCATTTCAACCAATAGTGTATACTGGATAACATCGTCAACCCTGCCTTTAAAATAAGTCAACATTGACTTGGTTTCACACAAGACACACGAGTCTACTGGGTCAAAGTCCTGTGTTTGTTTGATCCATCCATCCACCCTGACCCCCTCCCTACATGGACTTTGTCACTCTTTATACTACGTCATCTGTCACCCTGTACATCCTGGCTCATGATATATATGGGTTATATATGAATTATAGTGCATCACTTTTTGGATAAATGTTTATGTTTTAAATGAGAGCAGCCTGCGAGTGGTGCCTCTCTCCTTAATGCATTTGCATTTGAAGATAAAATAAGATAGAAAGAAGATTTCTATATCAATTTAATCTCTGTGTTAAGTACAGAGCTGGAGTCAGGACAGGGTTAGCCTAGCTTCATTAAGACTGGAAGCAGGACGAAGCAGCCAGCCTGGCTCTGTCCAGACTTAACTCCCAAGATGTCTTATTCACACCATGCATATGTTTCCTCAACAAGTCCTCCAAATTAAATCACCTTATTTGTGACTGCCCTTTAGAATGACACATAGAAGTGTATTCTGATTCAACCTTTGTTGACCACTATCCATCCACCCCGACCTCTCCCTATACAGATTTTGTCGCTCTATAATAACGTCACCCGACTTCTTCCTTTGCGCCCATCATAACCACTACCACCACTAAAGGGCGCTGTCTTTTAAACGTCTTGTACAAGTACTGAAAAGCAAAGATAACAATTTGGGATTTTAGGGAGGGTTGCTTGCTTAGTATTTTTGTATCTCTTACTACTCATGCATGTGCATGCACCAAAGTGGCACCTGGCCCTGATTTAAGAAGCCTGCAAGCACACGTACGCTTGTAAAAAAAAAAGTAAAGATGGAAAATGAGAGAGCAAAAATGAAAAGAAGAAAGAATGATGTAAAAAAAAAAAAAAAAAAAAAGCAGAGAGAAGAAATGTAAAAAAAAATTCAACAATTTATGATTTCAAGAGTAGTTGTATGTTGGAGCTGTTTTTTTTTTTTTTAATAGAGTGTTTTTTTTTACAGTGAATTTATGGTAATTGCCACATAAAGAGGAACTGAGATGCCTCTGGGCCAGCTGTTTCCTTCCCTCATTCTTTAAGTCAAAAGTTCCAACAAAGGTTCCATTTCTATGTGCACATCACTTAATTAGGAAAATAATGTTTTTGTGTGCTCTAGTTAATATAACTAGTTTCACAGAGCGATAGATTCCTTCAACAGGGAACTGATTTTGTCAGTAGTTCTCCACACTTTGTGTTTTTAACTGTGTTTATGCCTGAAGGCATATGGGCACTGACCCCTGCATGGCTGCTGAGAGCCTTGTAATTACTGTGTTAGCCAGGGATAAGAGATTACATATACATACCTCCCTCACACTCTCTCATTCTCTTAATTCCCTACATGGGTACACAATGCATATAGCTTAAGGACGATATGGAAACTTAAAAGAGGTGGATTTATTTAACATGAATCTAGATATATATTAATAGTATTTTCAGTTAATATGATGTAAGTGCAGCTTGCGTGTATGTCTGTGTTTTTGTCATGTCTGCCTGTGTCACATTCTCTTCACACTGACTGCCTGAATGCTATATTCTCCAGCTTCAGTTGAGTCTGCACACATCCCTCCTCCAACACAAAAAGAACAGATTAGTGACTTCTAATGAGAATTCATGAGAAAGGGTTAATCTCTTTCGCACCCTCACATGCACTGCCTCCGCTTCCCAGAAAAAAAGAGACACAGATGCTATCTTAGCGCTCTGAACCATTTTCCTTTTTAATAGCTTTGCAATTCATTTCAGCCTATTTGAAAGGGGAGAGAGAAAGAGAGAAAGGGAAATGAATCTCAGGGAAAGTGGCAAGTTTTTTAGCTCAGCCTGCCTATCATTGTTTAATTGTGTCAGCAAAGTGGAACAGTGTGCCAATGTGACCTTCCACTGTTTCAAATCACTCCTACATTTGGAAAATGAGCCTGGATTCACAGGCTGGGAGGTACGAGCTGCAAACTTTTTTAGCATCTACTAAGACAGTGGGTTGCATCTAGAACAGGCTTTTAAATTCTCAAACTGGTTTCCCTCCAAAGTTGCCGTTTACTCTATTAACTTTTTTCTACCAAAAGTAGTGCATATGTGCAGGTTTTCTAAATTCGGAAAACCCGCTAAATGTAGGCAATAGACTCCTTTCCTATTGCCAGTAGAAGAGTATGCCTCTTCGACTTTTTGGCTTGACCGCAGAGGTCCAGCCCTACAAACGCAAAAGTCTCTCACTGAGTGACTGACTGAGTGATGAAGTTACACGATTGGTCAACCAAGTGTTGGTGTTTCCTGTTGGCTGTTGCTCTTTCAAAATTAAAAGGCAGGAACAGTCCTTAATGCAAATGAACCCGTCTAGCGCGACACGTTCGGCACACGAAACTTGGACCAAACTGTGAAACTAGGCAATCTAATTCTAAAATGAAACCAGATTCGGAAGTTGCCTAACCTGTTTTTCGCTTAAAATGTTTTCAGAAGTAGATTTTGGTGGACTGTTAAGATGAAAGTTTACAAGCAGGCTGCCATCTTATTTCCTGTTTGAAACAGCAAGCAGAAAAACAGGGACCCGTCAGGCATTTATAGGATAGGGTACGTCACCGCTTGAATGGCCAGTTGAGTGAAGCAGTGCGTCCCTTAGTGTCCTCGCCGGACCTGGTGGACATGTACGGCTTGATTTAACATTATAGACATGACCACTGACTATTTGTGTAACAGTTTAGCTACAATTTTACAGACTGACCGTATGCGGCCCAGAAATATACTTGGTTTTGACCAAATCTTGTTTTTTGGCGTTTCATGTTCAACGTCACAAACACGCCAGAAAGCAGGGATAGTAAACAGTAAGAAGCAACATGGAGGCCAGTGAAATGTTATGGTGGTTACTTCTTTTTTTATATCTGTTACTTATTCAGTCTCTCTTCAAACTTGGTGTGGACTAAAATTGGAACAATGTTAGAACGCTGCTTGTATGGAGACGGACGGAATTTGTGGCTGTGATGACAAAGAAAGCTCCGGAAAAGGCCGTCGTCCCTGGCAAAGTTCTTTTGTGAGTGTTTGGATTAACATGGATACACCTTTATCTCAGGTTTGAGAAACCTAGATATGCTAGCTGGAGTACTACAATAGAAACCAGAACACTGTGGCCTGTAAACACCTGATTCAATACTCTGCCGTGTGTGCAGGGGTCCCTTTGTACTTAGTCAGTAAAAAGAAGAAATATGATGGTAAATGTTGGCTGAAACTTTATTTGTAAGGGCTGTGCATAAGACTGACATGACACCAACATAACCATGACATGACACCTGTCATGAACATGAAGACATCTATGAATGACTATGACTGCCTCAGACTCTTTTTAAATGCAAAGTTGACATCATTTGAGATGTCTTTTTTATGACAACTTGACATTAACCAAGACAACATAACCTGTCAATGTCTTTATTATGACCAGTTTACAGCATCGAGACTGTCTCTCTCCCTCGCCGTATGACTATAATAAAAATATTTGAATCACAAAAATCTGATCATCATTCCTACCAGTGGCAGTGGTGAACTAAACTAAGTGGGGGCCTTAAGCTATAAGTCTGTTTTTTTTTCAATTTAACCTCCAATCTTGGTATTAAATTAAACTCATTTAAGGCTCTTGAATTCTCCATCAACTATGAATTAATTTGTCCAGAGCAACAGACTCCACCTTTGGGTTACTTTATGGACCGCCTGGCCCTTATTCACAATTATTAGAATAATTTGGATAATTTATCCAATTTATTAATTTATATGGAAGCCTTGTTACTCATTCTGATGATATTTGAATTATTGGTGATTTCAATATTCACCTGAGTAAGGCCTTCGATTCTCTACAGAAAGCCATTTAAATCCATCTTTTGGTTTCACTCAGTTTGAACCTATACTCATTGCAGTGGTAACACCCTGGACTTGATTCTATATTGTGGAATAGATGTTACTGCTCTGACTGTCTCTGCTGTCACATCTGTGTGTCAGATCACTTTCTTATTAAATTTGAAGCAACACTAGCCTGTCCTTTTAATGTTGGCGCTGATGTGTTTACCACTCACCACAATGCTCCGTCCACTTTAGCTGCAATTGATGAGTGTTTTCCTATGGTCCAGGCTCTTTTCACGACAGCGACAGGCCCTGTTGGAAACTGTGTGGTGACTAACCACTGTGGTGATGATGAAACACGTGCTCTTAAGCAGGCCTGCAGGAGATTGGAAATGCAAATGCAGAAATCAAAACTGGAAATTTTCTACATTTCATGGCATGAGTGTGTGTTAAATTGTGAAAAGTGTTCTCTTTCTGCTGTTAAAGCAGCATGTTTCTCTCGCTTAATCAGTCACAATAACCACAATCCTAGATTTCTTTTTGACACCAGCCAAACTGCACCTACTAAAGCGGTAAATGATCTTCTGTTTACTATAGATTCAGATTCCACCTCAGTGCTTCTATATGACATTTATTTTGGTCCTAAAACCCATGCACACAAAAAAAAACAGGCATGGGAGCATTTCTGCTCTATGTGCACAAATGCGGTCCTGCATTATTTCAGCTATACATGCACAGTTTACATATAGATTTAAGTCTCTGATTTACATTAATACAACTTTATATTTTTTAAGATTTAATGATATAAGTAAGTATTGGGCAAATATAAGGTAATACTAATAATAAATAAATGAAGTAATTGTAATGATCAACGAGTGAATGATAAAGTAAGGTTTATTGGGATCCGGCTGGTGGTGGCAGAGGTTAGAGAGGAGCTGGGACTGGTGAAACGAGGTAGATCAGCGGGAGACGTCAGGATGAGAGCGTGACGCAGCAGCAGGCAGAGATCCTGTGGCACAGAGAGGCAGGTTAGAAAGGAATCAGAGAAACGCTCGAGAAAGAAACTGGAATGCACGTTTCAAGAGGCCTAAGGCCACTGTAGCTGAATCAGCAATCTGCCGATGAGTGAATGAAGAACCGGGGTGGATATACTGCAGAGCTGATGACTTGATGGAATTCAGGTGAGTGGCTTGGAGCTGGTGGCTGGACAGCAATCAGGAAGCCAGGAGAGTGAGAGGGCAAGGTCTACTGAAGGAGGTTGGGAGACAGGCGGAACACGGGTCTTGGGGTATGACACATGCGCAGTGTAACTGAAGCTGCGGTTGTGCGTTGCGATTGGCTCAATTTCGGCGAATGCGGACCAGATTTTACTGCGCATGTGTTGTACCCAAAAGATCTGACGCGTTGTTGACGCGTGACCCAGCCGCTTTCAATAGGCCTTGTGAGAGGGATGACACACACGTTCTGAAATTAGCACCCGCCAAATGCGGGTAAATTGTTGGCATTGGCGGGTGAAATCATCAGGACACCTGCCATTTAGGCAGGCAGGGAAAACCCTAGTGATGGGAATAGAAAATCGTAGTTGTCCGCTTTCTTGGCATCTCATGTCTCGGTGACTATCGATTCCTCTTATTGATGTTTTCCGACAATTACGCATGCACAACGACTCATACCCATGCTGTATCATGTTTGTTTTCGTGCGGAGACACGGGGGAGAGAAACAAAAAGCGCTCAAAAGCATGATGTACTAAACTTGAGAAGCGCATCCTATTTTTTCCCTGATAAAGCGACACTGTGAACAACAAATCCGTGCTGAAATCAACAGGAGGAGCGTTAATAACGTTAACTGTTAGCAGCTGGTGGGTAGCACAGTCCTGACTGGCTAAATAGCGGAGCGACTAACGTTAACGGAGGTGCCATTCAGTTATTGTTATGAGGCGTTCACGGTCTGCTCAGCAAAATGACCATTGGGTAAAGGTAAATTACAACGTCTTCATGATGTGTTCAAATGTAATCTCGTAAAATTAAGTTTTTGGCGAGAAACTTGAATAAATCCAGTCGTTTTGAAGGAGATGTTTTCGCAGCAATATAAAATAGATAATAGAGAGAGAATTATGACCTGTTTAACTTCCAAATAACTTACCAAGATTTTTTTAAATCAAAGCACATATTTAAAAAATCTAAATCATTGTGTGTGTTTATGCAAATAACCACAATAGATGACAATAAGAAAATACAGTACAGTACTGTGTACACTACCCTCCCTCCCCCCAAAGAATAGAGCTCCCCCAGAAGCTAGGGTGTAAATGGAACATTGTAATTTATCATGTATATAATGTTTTTTATGTTAAATATATCAAACATTGAATGACATCAGATCTAAAATGTTATTCCTTCATTTAGCGCAGACATTTCTGAGTGGCAGACAAGGAAAATACTTGTCTGCCACAGTGGCACAATGATGTCATAAGGAATGGAGTTACAAGATTCTAGTGAAAATGTATTTCACTAATGTGCATTTTACACAGGGGTTGAATAGATACAGTCTATAGGTAGATAGATAGATAAGTAGATAGATAGTTGTGCAAGTTTTGGGGAAAAAAATCAAGAACAAATCTTGTCTTTGTGATAATTAAACCTATTCTTTGATAATAAAATGATACAGTGGATAGGTTCCTCTCTCTCTCTCTCTCTGTCTCTGCCAGCCTCAGACCTGCAGGTCCAGCATCAACGTCCGGCTCAGTAAACGGAGGCTCAGACATCTCTGCAGGATGTCTGGGTGAACCGGTGTAATCTCTGGCCTGTGTTGTTGTGGTGGAGGTAGATAACACTGGTGTCAGACCCAAATCTCTCTCTGCTGTCACACAACTGTGTATTCTGAGGATAAAAGGCAGCAGCAGCATCCAGCTGATAGCAGGTTCCCAACAAACACGACATGATGCTGCAGAGGACTCTAAAACAGGGATGGAGGGAACAGAAGTCTAGCCCAGCATTTAAAAAATAATGTCACATCTGAGCGGCAGTTTATGGGTATACTACTGTCCTCAGCAGTGTGTTACACCTTTCTCTGGCCTTCAGAACAGCGTGAATTCATCTGGGCATAAGATGCTGGAAATGTGCACCATGCAAATTTGATTGAAGTTGCTGAACAGTCTGGCTGTGAGCACGCTTTTCCTCTTCATCTTCAAAGATGCTGGATTGTGACGTGATGTGCAGGCCACTGAAGCAATGAAAGCTCAGCGTCATGATCCTGGAATGATCTGATGATGCTTTGTGATGTGTCCATCTGAGTGTGTATATACTGCATGGGTGTAGTATAAGAACTGGATACCAGATCCTTTAAGACCTATAAGTGCCTATTCAGTCCAATGAGAATTGCTCGCCTGGCGCTTATGGCAAAAAAACTCTTCTAGCTTCCAGGTTTACTTCCGGGGTATGTGGCCCAATGAATATGTGCGGTAGTATTTCTCTATTCATGGCCCACAGACTTTACATCATGGTGACGCCACATATGTTTATTACAGGGCTTTGTAAAATACTTGATTCTGATTGGTCAATCGCGGCGTTCTGCGGTCTGTAATTTCTCTATAACAGACCGTTACTATGTCTAACAGACCGTTGCTATGGGCGCAGCTCTGATGTCGGATTCTGGAGGACCGTTTTTGTGCCAAAATATTGATTTCTTCAGTAAGTAGCCGTGTAATAAGCGGAATAATGTACAGCTAGCGGGTCATTGTTGTGAAAGAATCCCCTTAAGGGCGATGAGAGACCCCTCTGCTTCAAGTCAGGATCCACCCCTCACAACAATGACCGGCTCGCTGTACATTATCCCTTACATCATGTATAACATTTGTATTTGCTAGTGTAACAGCAAGCTTGCTGAATATTGCAGTCTGAAGCAGATACAGGTCTGGGACTGCTCACCTTTTCTATTAACAGATGAATAGAGATCTGCCTTCTCTATTTCTCTCCACTGTTTATATGGCTGTAATGTCACCAACAGCTCTATTTTCATTTGTGTACTGTGGCTATCTGCCAACAATGGCTATCCTCTCCAAACTTTAGAAGGCAGGGATGCTGTGAGTTGATAAGGCAGCCATCTCCTTATCGGGACAGATAAGAGATAAAAGTACGGACAGAGGCTGGGTTGTTAATTAGAGCATCAATTCAGCAGGACACTGCTTTAGTAACCACCGGCAACACACAGGGGGTGGAGCTTGGTGGACACTGGCTGTTTCACTACACGTACACACACATATAGCTTGTCCCAGGCAGGCTAGCGGTCGGCAGGCCACAGACAGCAGAGGACAAGGACAGGCCAGGGACCGCTGATAAGAAGCCACAATCAGACCAAACAAGCATGTGTGCAAACACGCACTCAAATTAGAGTGTCAGTAGAATGATAATAGTATTATTGAATCAGAGGGAAGAGCAAAGTGCTAGTGCTGCAGTGCCAACTCGTCCAGAGGACTAAAATGTTTCAATAAATCTTGTATGGATTGTCCCGACTGTACACGGTTTTCATAGGTCCAATTTCTCAATCCTTCCATAGAAATTCCGCAGGTTATCGCTCCGTGCTCATTCCCAGGACATCATGGTACGTGTCCACAGGGGCGTTTTTTATCGTGAGGGGACGCAACGCTTCCCAACATTGGACGCTTGGTGTGCTGTTCCTAGAAACAAGGCACTCGGCTCCTGATTGGACGCTTTCCCACCGTTGGCTGCTGCTCCCAGCTTTCAAACCGGAACCAGTATGGAGGTTCGTTTGGAAACTTTCTTCTCTTATTTCACTTAAATAGTTCACTAAAATGTCTTTCTGAAAACGTTTGAGGCGAGAAATAACCCATGCATTTGATGGATCTGTCTTTATTTTGGATCAACAACGTTTAGTTTAAAAGATCCTCGGGAGTTTTGAGAGGCAGCGAGTCGCGTCGGACGCCCGTGATTTACATAAAGTAGACGAGCCCTCAACTTTATGCAAATGAGGAGCGGGCGTCGTGACGCTTAGTCTTCTCAACTCGCGATGCCACACTACCAGAATGCATTGCACGGCTGCTTACATAGACAATGAATGGGGAGCGTGGAAAGCACGGAGACTGTGGACACGTACCATTAGGCTTCGTCGCGTCCATCGGCATGTGATACCAATGCACAACGCCCCCTTTAGTGCCTGTATGAGACGCTGCGGACTTTCCATTAAATACATTGTAAACCCATCTGCTCAACAATCACAGGGCTTTCATCCAGGAGACCGCTGTTTGTGTCCCCTGTGCTAAGATTCACTTTCACGTTACAATCAGTTGTTTGTTCGTGTCCCGTGGTCAGTTTCATTTTCACTGTACAAATGTAGTCATTTTAAGCCCAACCATATTTTTTTCCTAAACCTAACTAAGTGGTTTTCTTGCCTAAAGTGATGCTAAGGGTAACTAAGTGGTTTTGATGCCAAAACCTGAATTAATACCAAAGCACCAGTATGTGATGAGTTTGGATGAGAACATGTTGGGATTATCCAGTCACCTCTGTATTAAGCACTGATTTTTTGGATGCTGTTGATTTTTTTTTTTTTAATGCTTGGAGCACCACAAATTCAATTCCATTCCCATTCTTTCGTTCTTTTATTGTATTGAAGGTGGAGGAACAAATCTCAGCGACAGATATCTCCTGGAGACCGCCGTGTCTTTGAGGGGGAAAAAAGAAAGTTCCCCTCCGTGAAGCACTGAAGTCCCACAATCTGTCCAATAAGGTTCCTGCTACTGAGACTTATAGTACAATAAAATGTGTTTTCATTATAGCTCTCTGGAGCCACACTTTGTTAACGATTAGAGAGGTTGTGTTCAGTAAATGCCGCGCAGTGATGCCACTGCTGCAAATATTGTGGGACACTTTATTACAAATAATTTAACTGTATGAAATTGGAAACTGTGTGTAACAGCTTACCTTTCTGATGTTAAAAAACACAATCACAATCCACAATTACAGTTAGATCCTGGTGACATGTCAGAATACTGGATGATTATAAATAATTAAATTACCGCCTCTGCGTCTCCTGCCTAAAATTGCACACAGCACCTTTCTCAACTCGGTGTAAAATTTGACTTTTGTGTGAAAATGCGAGAAAATGATAACAACAAAATATAGGCCAATTTGGTAACCAATACAACAGAATGGAAAAAAAGCATTTAAGCCATTAGGAGAGCAAGAGCTCATCAAATGGACTTTTGTAATGGCAGCTACAGTTAGGTTCTGCTATTCTCTGTGAGTGTCCACTTCTATTACCGATCATATCCTGTAATTTCACCATGGTGACTGAAGTCCGGTATGATGAGGTAAATAACAGAGGAACACAGTGAATATGTCAAGTAATGTTATTGATTTTGACTAAGAATTCCAGTACATTTGTAATTATATTATTCAGCAGGGTTGCATGAGAAAATAAAAGCAGTATTACGAGTACTGAAATATTAAAGCAGTGGGTAGAAATGGAGCAAATATGGTTCAAAAAAGTTATTTTTATAAAACGTTCACTATATCCTGACAATAGTGCATGGAACAGGTAATCAGAAAAAAAAATCATGTCCTTCTGTGTCTTCCGGTGTCCTCCGGTGCTCCTAATGGCATCTGCAAGATTTCACAGACCGGAAGAAAACAACCAATCAGAGCCGATCTGGAGTCCAGCTGCCGTCTATGATAAAACGGTCAAACTATGCAGCGCTGATCAAATATGAAACAATATTTTGTTACATTAATGCCTATTTCTCGCCTCAATTGTTTTCAGAAACATCTTGTTGTGCGTGGTTTAGCTGTAAAATGTGAAAGTTTGTGACCCGGCAGCCATGTTGAGAATATTTGGGGAAAAAATCAAGCAGCGCCCATCAGCCGGAGCACAGCCAATAGGAACGCTCTCTCTCTCTCTCTCTGAAATGACTTGTGATTGGCCAAAGTCTCTGTCACGGGCTAGATTTTCTAAAGCCTGAAAACAGAGCCATGAGGAGGAGCAGAAGTCTAGTTTTCTCTCAGAACACTTGAATTACAATATGCTGAAAGGTTATTATGGAATTTTTGCCAAATGATGCCAAAAATATACTGCCTACTGCACGTTTAAGGAAAGAAAGAGTACAACTTACATAGATATAATAATTCTATAATATCCCTGCAGGGTGGAAAGTAATGGATTCATATTAACTCTCGTTACTCAAAAAAATATATATGTTTTTTGTGTGTGTGCTTTTTTGAGCATTTTTAACAAATCCATTATCTTACTTATTTTAAGTACTTTTATGGTTTTGTAAGTATTGGACGTTGCTACATTTAAAGACACATCTGTTACAGAGTAAAAACAAAAGTCACATGAGGAAGTCCTGATAAACTGTGCTGCTGAATCCAAAATCCTCCTTCTGTATGATGCATGCACAGTTGTGCATAAGAGCCGGGTTAACTTCTGAGAGCAACTGCTCCAGACTCTCGTTAAACGCGACTCTTGTTCAGACTTTCAGATGTTCTCAATGTTCTCTTTTACTGGCCAAGTGTCAGGGGGTGTGATCACACAAGGACTGGGCCTTGCAAATTATGAACAGAAATGCACAACAATACAATAAAATCAAGGATGACATCATCATGGGTTTTGGTTGTGATTAGCATTATCTCAGTATCTCAGCATAGGTGAAAACAAATGCTGCATCTATGTTAATCACTGATTCAATGCACCACCGAGTGAGTATGCTATATGACCCAAATCAAAGAGAACAGGTGCATGCTGGGTTTGGCTAAAGTAGTAAATGCTAATATGCTCAGTAGAATCAAGTTCTTTACTGTGGTCCACAGAATATCTTTAAGGAGAAAGATTGCACCCGATTAAGATCACAGTGGTGAAACATCCCATGCACTATAAGAGAAGTTAATGTGGAAGCATTGATGTGCCTCTGATTCAACACGGATGAATGAGATAAAACACTAAATTAATATTCATGATCTCTACAGAGTACATCCCCTTAGTTTTGCAATATTTCCGACAGAACCAGTGAAAGATCGCAGTACAATCGATGTAATGACGACCTTCATCACGATGCACCCTTCAAAGATAAATGATTCCAAATTAAAATCCTAAATTATATTACAATTGCTTCAAATTGCATTTATGTAAAATTATTAATGACAACCAGTTAAGAGGCCACACAGGGAGCACAAATTAAGACCTGTGGTTATTACTTATTAACCACTGTCTTCTCATCACAGCTAAGGGGTATGCCCCTGTTTCCACAGATGACCTTGAATATAAAATGCAGCAGAGATGGGATAGATTGTGATCAGGGTAGAGGGATGCTAAAATACTGAGCTCACAAGTAAAGATTATTGACTTTAACCAGACTTCATGCATGAAAACGCCATTCTGCCTCCACATTATGGAAGTTAAAGAAAAAACTTATGCAATTTCAACTGTTGAAAAGAAGAAAAAAACAGAAATCCAACCTTTGTTATAAAAAAAATGCATCAGCAAAGGGAGGATAAGAGAAGGTCACATCGAATAATGGAGATATAAGAGAGCAGCCCTGAGGAACTGTTTTCACAGTAAAACTAAGGTGGCCCAGGAAGGACAAAAGCTCATTTCTGTGGAGGGTGATAACCAAGAATTTAAAATGAACCAGCTGAGCTAAGAATTTTCTTAGTATCAAAGGGATGAAATTCTGAATCTAGTTATTCTGAGTGACTTTAAGTAAGATGAGGAATCAACAACACACAACACACCAAGCCAGTGGAGGATAAATGACAATCACTCCTTATTAAAGGCTAATTCCAGTTTATTTGGTCTTATTTTCATAGTTTTGGGCATCATTTTATCATTTATGATGAAATTGTACTCATCAAAGTAACTTCTGAGGTCACATGGGGCACAATCAGTCATGTGACCTTGGGGGAATTGTGTGCACACTATGGGCCAATTACAAAGAATGGAGTGTGGCCGCTGATAGCACCATGAATTGCGCGTTACTTGCAACCGCTATCTGTCGCGTCTCAAGTTCCGATTCACAAACAATATTGCGCTAATGATATTACAGCACAAACACGCAGTTTTACAGCTGAGTGCAATTTGCCCTTTTCTTTTTTTTTATCTGATTGCAATTATCCACAGAGCAAACTATAAATCTGTAGAGGCCAATGCGTCAGTTGTGAGGGGGGAGAGTCAGCCTGAGTCAGAGGTTTTGTCAGGAGGGGCAAGCCAGAGTGCTGCTTCCATCTGAATCTTCTGAAAACAATTAGAGAAAGGAAAGGGCAAAAAAATAAGACCGAGATTTGGGAAAGGGCGGAGGGGGAATAAATAATTTATTAATTTGTTTATATAATAATCTTATTTTTTCATTTATTTTTTACTCCTTTTTTACTTCGTTTTTAATTTCGTACTCAAATTACTTCACATACATAATAACGTAAACCACATGTTGAAGTCTATTGGACTACCCTGCACGTTGAAAAATGACGCTAAATGGGTATCCAGTGCGATAAAATGTGGCGCTAACAGATCCTGACCAAGCGTCCGTATGTGACGAGTTGAGAGTGAAAATGTGTTGCTGTGGGTTTGTCACTACGTTGGATACCTTTCTCATTACATGTAATCATTTGATCCACTTTTAATAGAAAATATTGATTAGTGCAGCTGGATTTGGGACTCAGTTTTAGGGCTGTGCAGAACTCGCACAATTGCAAATGTGATGGATGTTGCCTGTGAGTAACATTTGAGTTTAGTTTGAGTAACCTGGGTGTGTGTTTCCAAATGTTCTCACTGTATCATTGCTTTTTAGCGTCGTTGCCATGTTCCCAGTAGAGCCCACCATATTGCCTTTGACTTGAATTAAATAAAAAAATAGAACTTTTGTGCAACCAGTAATGCTCGGACGACTCTTGCTGAATCAAATTCCAAAGAGAGGGCAGTGAGAAGTGTGAGCAGGCATGATCTTAAATGCATCTGTTCTCTCACCTTCTGACTGCCACCCTGCCTGGCGATGACGATGATGATGATGATGATGATGGAAGTTTGGTGAGCTTAGTGGACGGAGGAAGATTGTAGTAGAATTAAACAATGCACTTTTTGCAGACAGATCAAATATCAGGCGTGTTGGCTTGAATTTGTGGACTTCTGCTGCAACAAGATCAAGAAAAGAGAGAGATCAATAAACCTAGATAAAATGTATTTTCAGTAATAGTAAGTGAACAGCGTGGTAACAGGTTCATTAAAAAAACATGTGTGACAACAGTGTGGGCTGTATATTAAAGATGTTAAAACATTGACAGATGTTTGCACATCTTGTTCAACAGCTCGGTGTTGAATTTGATCTCGGTGGGAGACTGAGGTGAGGAATATTGCTTGAGTCACAGTCACTTTACACAAGTTACAGATGATGATAAACACAATTTTTAAAAATGTCCATTAACCCATTTTTAGTCCATACCAGAAGCCTGGGAATCCAACCACTTTCTGAGTGAGTTTAGTGAGGCTTTCGATTGAATGGTGTATTTTGTTGTAAATCAAAACAGCAAAAGAACTGGTTCTTACGAGCAAATCAGTTTGCATGCTTGGTTGTAAACTCTCCTGACATCAATTTCACATTCTCACAGAGAAATCGAACCTACAGAAGCTCTGAGAGTAGAAGTGAGAAAATCGTGGTGATCCATTTTCTAAGTCTGATCTGAATGTTTTCTCTCCTGTGTCTATGACTTAAGAACAGGTGGGAAAAAAAACAGCTTTGCCAGAATAAACTTTGTAAGTTCCTTACATTTTTTTTTCTCCCATCTGTGAAACAGGTAAAAAAAAAAAAAGTTTTGCCAGGATAATTTTTCTGAAATTGTCTAAAGCTCTATTTCCAACACCTCAGCCTCTTGTGGTAAAATTAGTATTACAACAACAACCACATAAAAAATTACGAAAAAAACCCCCACTTCTTTTATCTCCTGTTTTGACAGATGAAAAAAAAAGTCAAACTTGGAATAATGATCCTGGCAAAACTAAAATTATCCAACACAGTCAGAGCCACACATTAGCACACATTATCAGACATTCACATGCTTTCACACACACACACACACACACACACACACACACACACACACACACACACGCACAGTCGACTGTACTGTAAACCGGGTCACGCTCCCCAAATCTCAGCATGAAAGGGAACGTTTGACAAGAGGTATTAGCCGTCCCTTTGTGGATGATTGCGGGGCTAAGAAGGATGGATTCAAATCATTGCCGTGTCCCCTCCTCATCCTTTCTCGTCTTCAATTTGCCCGTCAACTTTTCATTCTCCTTTCCTGTTTCTCTCATCCACGCCGCGTACTGTCATCGCTCTCTGAAAGGTGTCGTGTACAGCTGCTGCAATCACAGCGCCATTCACAGCTCCGGGTTTCACTGTGTGCGTGTGTGTGTGTGTGTGTGTGTGTGTGTGTGTGTGTGTGTGTGTGTTTTAGCATCTGTCCTGTCAAAAGCAAAATCAATGCTGTAAAAGTGGAAAGTGGCACCCCAGGTTTCTTACACCTCTCTGTGGCGGTTTTACATCATGTAAGCCACAAGGACAGTCAAAGGCATCCTGGATTTGAAAGCACCACGCAATGTGCTGACGTTCTAATCTCCCTCTGTCTTCCCTTGTGTGTGATTGCTCTGTTTGTGTAGCCTAGCTCTCTCCTGCTGGCATTCAAGAGAGGACTTTGATTTTACAGGTTATTTCCATGAATTCAAGGTAACACGCCTCTCTGTTCTGTTCCGATTCCTGATTGTTTTGAAGGTCACTACGTCTTTGACTGTGTGTGTTCAAGAACTCGGCTTTGAACCCTGTTTCCAGAGGAGATTTCTAATGCGCTGAATGGATTTCGCCGCTTTTTTGTTCTGAAACATTAAAGGCTGTGTTGCAACAAATACAGATTGTGAACAATTTCACCAGCTGCTGCTATACTGAGAAACTATTCACACTCTTGGACTCCATATGTTAATTTAAAAAATATTGAAATTCTAAATCTTGGTAGAAATTCACCTTTTAAACTTGCAGCAGGCAGAATGTTTTTGGCATCATTGGGCAAAAAAGGCTCCAGTTCGGCTCTGATTGGTTGTTTTTATGAAATCTTGCAGATGATATTAGGAGCACAGAGGCACATGATTTTTTCAGATCACCTGTCTCATGCACTACTGTCAGGATATAGTGACTGTTTTATAAAAATAACTTCCTTTTTTTAATGATATTTGCTCCAATTCTACCCTCTGTTATACTAAGTAAATGTACCTTGTCATGTGTTGGAGTTGTTGACATAGACACATACAATAATAAGACCCATATTATCAATGGCAATAAGTGCTAGACAACTGACATTCCTTCTTTGCAACTTCACAGGTTATTTACACATGTTTTAACCATAGACTGTCTATAAGAAGTGGACATAGTCACCGTGACGTCACCCATTGGTTTGTGGACTGCCGTTTTGAAGCCTTGAGTTTGGCATTTTTGACGTCACCATCTTGGTTTTTTGTGTCCCGAGTGTCATGTTACAATCAGCTCTTCGTTCGTGTCCCGTGTTCTCAATGTTCAGTGTCATTTTCACTTCACAATGTAGTAGTTTTAAGCCCAACCATGTAGTTCTTTCCTAAACCTAATTATAGTGGTTTTGTTGCCTAATCCTATAGTGACATCAAGGATAACTATAGTGGTTTTGATGCCGGAAATAAAGTGACGTCAAGGGGTGTGACAAAGCAGCAGTATGTGAGGAGTTGGGATGAGAACGTGTTGGAATAGTTCAAAGCTTCATTCATAACATTGTCATGTGAATTATTACTATTAATAACTTAAAGACACATTCCGTGCAAAGTCCACCTTCTCTTCCCTCCTCTCTCTCTCTCTCACGCACAGTGAGCGACGTGGCGCTCAGTCGTCTGTAATTATCTCAGTCCTCAGACCAAAAGTCAAAATTGATTGTAAAAAGATAGATTTAATTGTTTCCAAAATTTCACAAGATGTTTTCATCTAACGAAAATATTCTGCTTCAATCTATATTTGTTGGCATTTAGCCTTTCAAAAAAGGGAGGCACACACCTGTATTAACGGCAATGTAACAGAACCATAAATTACATTCATATAACCACAATAACTAGAAATGTGCATGTGCATTAAAATCCGGTAACACTACCGTGCCAAATAATTTGAGTCCTCAGACGATGACAGCATTTTCTCAGCTGGAATCTATAACTTGCACCATATTGTGATGTTCCCCTTTTCTGCTTTACATAAAAATTGACAAAGTTTGAGTCAAAGGTGACAAAAAGTTATTCTTTCACGTCATAGGAGAGAATAACTTGTTATATTTCATCTGTTTGTATCTGCACATATTGCTCTTCACTTGAAAGAGTTGCGTAAAATCCTTGAAAAGAGCAAAAAAGACATTATGAAACTTGGACAAAAGTACATTTCAGTGGTAGAGTTGTGATCTCCTTGCCCCTGCTAACCCGGCCGTCACCCAAACAGCGACCCCCAAACGTGAGGCTATCAGCTCTATGCAAAATATGCAATTAAATAACAAACAACTTGCTTTTGAATAGAAAATCGGACTAAAGAGGCAACAACAAGCTTTTCCTCCATCTGTCGCTTTTTTCACCGCCTGTGTATGTGTGTGTATGTGTGCATGTGCGAGGTCAATCACACTCATTCGGAGCAGAGAGCTGAATGTTTATTAGCTCGTATGCTAACACACATACTCAACCTACATTCTAATTGGACCTTGGCTCACTGCCAGCGAGCCGCTGTTGTTGTCTTGTTTTTGCAGGTCCTTTTAATATCTGAAAACAGAATATTTATAGTTCAACATTTCTCCTCCAGTGTCTTTTAGACGTGCGAGTCGTCATTTTGGCGTTAGCTTGATGTTAGCGGGGAGTCGTCAGTGAGCTGTCACCAGCAGCCAGATGCTTCCTGCCGCAGCTCTATTGTCCCAGATTATCTATTAGAGGGACAGGAAAAGTTCATTTCAACGGCTTTGATTCCCAGTTGGAGTCCCGACTGTAAGGTGACCCACTCAGACTGCATGAAGACGATGGAATATTAGAATGGATCCAGCAGCCATCGTTAGAATGATCCAACTGTTGCATGGAAAATGCAGCTACATTAGGAGGAGTCACTAATGTATTCTGATTCTTACAGTTGAAAGTAATTCACCATCTGGTATTAACTCACTTTCTTCCCCACATATGTTGGATTGAACTGTCTATGACAAAAAAAAAAGAGAAAGCTGTTAAAAAGCTGTTAAAAATCTTAAAAGCTCTCATTTTGCAGCCCCTTAATCCAACTACTTATTTTTCCATCTCCTGTTGAGTTTCAAGAATTTCAAAACCCCAAAAAATAAAAACACCTAAGCATGGTTCAGTGTTTGGTACAGTGGGGAAAAAACAAATGCATAAGGGTACATTTCTTTTCATTTATTTTGAACCTGCGCGTGTCAAAGAGACACAATCGTCTGACTGAGGTATAGCATTTTGCCCTCTGGCAACTTTGGTAATTTATTTTCATTATAGAAATAAGAAACTTTTCAAACTCTCGTGTATAACACTGGACAAACACTTTCCCAAAAGGCAACAGGTCACAATGGGCTATAAAACTGAAAAGCATCTCTTGTGCTATGAAATTGAAAACACAAAATACTGTTTACTTTTCCCTCGTCCCGGTGATTGGCACATCTGGGTGATGCTGTGTTTCCATTCACATCCCCTACAACTGGGGACAACTCTGACACATTGTCCTTGTCTTATACACGACTCCTCTCTCCGTTGCTGTTGTAGCTGACCAGGAACCCACAGGCGGGTCTTCCAGTTTACAGTGTGACTGACAGCACGCCAACCAGTGCATTGTGACCATGCTCTTTTTATTTGTTTTACACGTTATTCTTAGGTGCTTTTAAAAAGCACGCATAAAAAATAACCACTGCAACGATGTAAGATGTGAGAATGGCAGTGGAATCAGGCTCCTGAGATTGAAACGTCAAATAGCGGACTATTCGGGGTCACCACTAATTCTGATATTCATCTTTTACAAGCTAGAGTCAATGGTTCATTATTACTCCCTACAATTTCTTATTTTAATCAACATTGTTTCTATCAGTTATGATAACAAGACACTCACCAAGAAAATGCTGAGATCTGGAAACACTGTGACGTTACACACTAAAAATAAGTCTGAGTTTTTTACCAGTCACACAAAGTATTTTAAATAATTATATATAATTATATAATATTATATAAATAATTAATTAACAAGAAAAATAATGGTGGTGGGGGACCAAGATAATAACACAAACTGATATAATAATAAGAATTATGGGCATAATATTGACCACTAAAATGTCCACATGAGCATATGTGCGTGTGTATGTTAAGACCCTTGAGATACATTTTTGATTTGTCATATTAAACTATAAAAAAAATTGACTTGAGTTGTGTAAGTCAGAGTGGATTTCATTGGAACTTTCCCCGACTCTCAGAGCCACCTCCCTGAGAGTCAGGGCTGTTAGAGTGACTGAGTAACTCGGAGGAAGTTTTGACATTATTTCATGCTTACATGGGAGGTTAAAGTGTGTGCAGCACCTCTCCTCTCAGCACGGGAGTGGTGGAGCACTGACCAGAGCCAACACACACACACACACACACACACACACACACACACACACATGCAAAGCTAATGCCCACCAAAGTTTATCAACTAACTTTTGATTTTTTCCAAATTTGGCTGTAATATATTGCTACAGCTTTGATCATATGTGGGATTTTACATTTGATCGTTTCAAACGACCAAGTTCCAGCCAAGTGGTGGCCCATGATTCATTGCAGCTCTGTCATCACAGACCCAGTCGGATGAACTGAGGTCAACTCTCGTGTCAACATACTCTGATATTCAGGGTCAAAGGGTCATTCTGGCTTATTAAAATGTATGTCTTATTGTTTTTGACTTTATTGATAGTAGGCTAATGTTCAAAGTTCAAAGTTCAAAGTTCAAATTTCTTTTTTTTAGCAAGCATGCTAACAGATTATAACCAAGACACACAGCTTTCATAGCCCTAGCTTTGCTGGTAGAACTCACTATTTTGAATTTATGTTTTGCACAAGATTAAACACAGACTTAGATTATAATTACACTAATAAGACCGACCCAAATGTCCCATTGCCTACCAGACGCTTAAAGATAACTACATGTACAAAAAAGGGAATGAGGAGGTTGGTTACAGCCACTGTGGACAGATAACCATATTAGCTGAGGAGTGCTCGGAGTTGGTTTCTATTCCAACCAAACTCATTACCAGGTGAGTTCACAGAGTAGTCAACCAGTGAGGAGAATGCAATCAGTGAAATCACCTGATCCCAGAGTTAGCTGACAGCCTACCCACACACACACACACACACACACACACACACACACACTTGTGCATAAGAGAGTGTGCATGTTCAAAGCAACTGCGTCACAGAAGGAAATTAAAATTATGAAATGTGCTCTCATCCATTCCTTGCATGTCCATAGCAGCCAGGGCTGCTTTTTTACATCAACCACAACCTGCTCTAGTGATGCTCTACAGAGAGAACTTAGTGTCCTCATTCTGTCACAGAGGGAGAGAAAGAGACAAGGTGGGAGACAAAAAAACAGAAAGACACAGACACAGTGTAACATAACGCTCCTTCTTGAAGCCAGTAAACATGTGTCCAGCCTTCTTTGTGAACATCGCTGAAAGGGAAAAGATATTTCATACATTGGACTTTGAGTTATTAAAGCTAGAAACCCACTGCAGCTCACTGCTGACTGGTTGCTGAAGTTTCGTTGATTGAAACAGAGTGGATATCAAAGTTCAGTATTGACTTCAGGTACAGTGGTTCCACAAAGCATGGATGGATCAAATAAACACAGGACTGTAAAGTTGCGGTTGGTAATGTTAAGAAACTAGCAAGAGTAAGCTAGATTAAAAAAAAAAAAACAAGCCCAGTGTTGCCAACTCTTTTATAATGAAAGTAGCTAACAGCACTAGCTCCCAAAGTCCCTAAATCTAGAGAGAAAGTCAGCAACACTGACAGCCCGTCCCTTCAGGCCTCCCTCCAAAGCCACTCCCCCAAAATGATCCTTATGAACATAAAGAAAGAACATGGCTATTGTTTGTACTGTCAAGGCAGCATCTTGCAGAAGACTCCGGTGATGCACAATGAGTGCACGGGCATAGTGTGTGCAGGTAGGTGGACAGACAGGTAGCCTAATGAAATGATTGGACAGGCTTATGACCATCCTGCATGATGCGGTCCTATAGGATTTGATTTAGTAATTGCTGTCGAGACCTAAAGAGAATTTCAACAAATATAACAAAAAAAATGTTATTGAAGAACATTACCAACCCCAGATTCAATTTTGTCATTTCTTGTTGCCTTTTTGTCTTTATATCATACACTATCTGTGTCTTGTTGTTCTCTTCTGTCAATACATGGACTTTTTACTCTGTATTGTGTTGTTGTGAAATCAACGTGCATTCAATGTTTAACTTTGCTCCTTTCTTTGCCAGATTTCCAAAATGATTTTATCTCAATGACTAAATAAAGGTTAAATAAATAAATACATTTCACCCAGGGGACCGCTGTTTGTGTCCCGTGTGAAAACAATTTATTGTGTGTGACTGACTTAACATATTTTATCTTATATTTTATGCGTCTGTAGCTTTGGCCATTGGTTCTATTGGTTATGATGACACTACACTCAACAAAGTTAATTGCTGATATCTCGTACCACGGCAAAAATTAGATCCAACAGGGCGACAAACTTGAGTAGACATGAGAAAGATTGTTAACAAATCACTAGTTTAGCCAGATTATCTACTCCTTTTTTTGGAACTCAAACTGAAAGTGGGCAGAGAGGATGTCAGTGTGGACCCGCTGAAGGAAAGTGTGGATGGGATTTAGACAGAGGCTGTGTTCAAAATCGCATGCTAAAATACTAATACTCTGCAAGAAATGGCCAAATTTATACAAATTTGCAGTCATTTCTGTGTATAAGGTGTGACTTTACTGAACATACTCAACCAGCCCAAATTGCATTGCGGCTCGGACTGTCCAATGGCAGCTTGCAAGGCAGACGATTAAAATAATTAAGTGTTAGATAAAATGACTATGAATGTTGGCGAGTGACATATATAGGCCTAATAAAATTTCTGCATTAACATGTCAAAAAACAACTAGATCTATGATATATATTTTGTTGAGTTGCATAGCCTTACATTATCCCAAATGTTTCCAACAACGTTCAAAAATCTGAATTCATTCACGGTAACGGTGCATTACATTTGGTCGCCTGTCAATGGCGTCATATCCCCTTTGCTCCCTCTAGTTGCTCTAACTTCTGCTTGATGAGATTTGGCAGAGTTGTTCGGTTGAGAGTTGGGATGAGAATGTGTTGCTAATAATGATGCAGATGTGTTTACATTGGAGTTAATCTCTATAAACAGATATGTAGGCAACGGGACAATATTTTGGTATCGGAAGCATTCTGGTTTCCGTTTGTAGTCCAAGTAGTATTGACCAATCACGTTCGAGCAATCTTTGGTTAAATGCAAACCCAAAACTAACAGTCTGTGTAGAGAGCAAAAGAGATGGAACACATTGGCAATCTCGGAACCCACCGGCTGGCTATCGTCTGACATTGATTTCACTTTTTATTGGTTTACAATTAGCTCGTAAACTGGCTACTTGTGAAACGATCCGGTCGTACACGTCGTCTATCAACTCCAACTCCAGTTTTGCATCTCAACGCAGAGAAACCTTGTGGACAGCTTCCCAGTCCATCACATGGCTCGTCACACAATACAGCAGACAACCATATAGCAAACTCGATGTGATTATCAGACAAACTTTCTTTGTTTTCATATGGTGAATCCTGTCGTGTGGATGATACTGGCATCTGGTCAGTCTGCTTCCTGCTGCAGAGCTCTGGCAATCTGCAGATTTCAACTATCACTGCGGCTCTTATCTATCCACCTGTGGGTGTGGAGCTGCTGCTTTGTTAGTGATGACAACAGTTCAGCCTGAGAAGACACGGTTTGAGACTGACAGATAATGAAACCACTCCAGCTTGGGTAAACATCTTTTTTTACTCCTTCAAACACGCTGAGAATTAACCTTTCCATTACGAATGAAGAGAGGGAAATAAACAGACCACACACACTATGATTATTTGGATTTTATTTAGAGGTAGTGTGTGACAGGATTTCTATCCGGCCTCTCTACATCACAGTGGGGAGAATGCATTTGATTGAATTTGTTAAAGCATGGAGATACAGTAGGCATGGAAATTAGTTTGTGATTACATTGGATATGCATGGCTGGCTGTGAAAGGAACATGGCCTTCCTGTTGACTCTTATTTACTTGTGATAATGTGACTTTTAACAGTCAATTTGCTGTTTTAAACCTCACAGGAGGTACAGATTGCTGCTGCTAAGGAAGGGCTTTTTTGTAAAAAGGCGATTATGTTAAGAGTACATCCAGCCTTTTCTAGTGAAGAAAAACAGTTAAAACATGGAGTGTCTTTGGCTCAACGGGTATCAACTGACTGTGTCCATCTTGACTGTGGCCCCGTCCTCTACTTTGTTAAGTTAAACGAGAAGTGTCGTTTCCAAATTCACAGAAAGTTTGTCCCAAACTAAAGAAAATTGATGGCTTCAATCAGGCATTGCAACTGCTTTGTTCTACTATCTGTTCCCTCACCAGAATGAGAACTTTGATCAAACCCCCTTTTGTTCTCAAGGTGTTTTTGTCTTGGTGGCCTGAGCATCGGGAAATAAAATTACCTGGTAGTAAATGAGTACCATTGTGAGACATTAAACATCTCTGCCATGCATCAAAAATGAGAGAGAGAAAGATCATTGTTACCGTCTGAAGCGGCACGTATAACTACACTCTTACAAGGGATTTAATTATGCCGTAATGACTTTTATAAATTAAGGCCTTAAAGATATAATGAGCTTTTTCGTATCAAAACATACACACTGGCATTTTGTTGCAGTATTGATTATTCAGTTGTCTTGCTCTCTATAAAAGCTTCTCCTCGTACTATTTTACATTGTCTGGGTAGGTCTGCTTTGCTGATTTGAATCACTAGTGCAGTGCCTGTTCTGGGCATGCCCAATTGGAACAGGCCGATTGCTTGGCTCCAAGAAGTAATGCTTGCAGCGCTGTTGAGAACCTCTCATCGCTCGTTGACTTTAGGGAAGTGAAGAGTTTGGTTGTAACGTTTGTATATCCAGCATACAGCAGCAAAAGTGAACTGAAGTCAATGAGCTGTGGCCTGCAAAGGTCCGCTGCTGACGACACGATCGAGTCCGCAGATCCCTGACGCCCCGCCACCGCTGCTTCACAGAGCGCTATCGCTTGTTTGTTCGAAGTCTCGCATGCCCAAATGCACCAACTTCAACACTGCACGTCCTTGGGTCTCCAGCAATACACCCGCCAAGTGTGAAGAAGGTCAGATGGATGGTTCTTGAGATATGTGAAGGATGCACATACTGTACTTACAGTACATACAGATAGAGATTCCTTACTTTAGAAACCATTCATTACAAAGATTTATTGTCATTGACTATGTAGTTAGTTCAGTTAGTTTTAAGTGATGGAATCATTGTCCATAACATAAAAAACATAACATAAAAAGTATGTCTCATCAGAGGAGGTGATATTCCAGAAAATTAAAACATTTTGTCACAACCGCTGTCCAGGATGCTTTTTCAACGTCATTAGCACCAGCAGGCAGGAATCCCCATGGCCAATAGTTTGGCTTGACTGATCAACCCCATCATGTGCCTCACCTGCCAAGTCCACTGTAGATACCTTGCTGTTCCAGATCCTGGCTGCTGTGTCTTGGAAACACCAAAACTCAGTTCAGCCTCATTAAGAGGGTTTAGTTTATTTAGCTCAGTGCCTGTTGTCTACCATTAGTTGTCTTTAGCAAAGAAGAACAGTTTTTTGACATGGGTTGGGTCCATGTTAGCAACATTTCACATATTTTAGATTGACAGGCTAATCACTCTGATCCCCAAAGGCCCTGATGACAGTTTTACTTTTAACCCTTCGAACTCAATAGAAATGGTCCGCCAGTGCCTACATTGGTATTTTTGCTTATTGAGATCGTCAAATACTTCATATATCCTTAAATTCTGTACAACCTAAGCTAAACGATTATGTAAGTCAATAAACCATCATATTTCATAAAATAATGCAAATTGTGTCATAAATTTAAAAATACAAAAATGTGGCGTGTTTTTTTCATAAATTCATCATTTCTAAATGTAGAAATATGAACAAAATATTATCAACACAGCAGAGTTTTTAGTTTTTGAGATATGCTCATTTTTATGAGCAGATCGAGCGCAAAGGTGTTTTGATATTTACGTTACTTTTCGAACGTAATGTAACGTGATGACGCGAAAGACAGAAGCCTTAACTTTCTGCTGCAAAAACAGTTTAAACAGGACCATTGTGTTATCTGTATTGGCTGTGCATTGTCAGGGTAACTCTATACTCTCTGTCTGAATGTGTCTTTGTCATGTGCAGCGCTTTATTTCCTCTCCCTAACGTCCTTCAAGTAAAGTTTCAGGGCAAGGCTCAAAGTATTTGGGGAATATGATAATATATATAGGACTCTGGGTGAAAAAGTGAAATTCAAAGTGCTGCTGGGCTCCACTTTTCACTCAGTGCCTGCTCTGTCTGTCTTCAAGACTGCTGCATTGGGACAGTAATGACATGGCACATGAACATATAAGGTGTGGTGATAATTTATTTGTTACACCATCTTTGGCATTCAGCACCACAGGCTACAACCAAACTGCATCAGAATGGAGTACAGTAAGAATAGGTAGGCTGTGTATGACTGATGTGAGCTGATGGCTGCCATTAGATGGCACTGCAGCTCACTGCTTCAGTAGAATATCTGTTGCTCTAATAAAAACATACAATAAGACGTTGGAGCACAACTGACGTCTGCCACCAGACAACACCCAAACTATTTGTGGAACTGTGGCAAGTAATAACGAATCATTGTTGTTTTTTCAGATGCCCTCTAACTTCATAGGAGAGAAGGAAAGAAAAGAAAGAAAAGAGGAAGAGGGCGAGGAATGACAAAATTATCCAAAGAGAATTAAATAAAAGCAGGTCATAAGAATGTGAATATTAGAGGTCTAAACAGGACTGCTTTTTCAGTCCTTGGCGTACAATGTTTCCCGTTACAACAGGTACAAAACAGATACTGGAACATCAGATTTCAGCCCAGAAAGACAATTACAGAGTGTTGTGTTGATGGTATTGCCATCAGCTCATAAAAATGTCTACCTAATTACTGTCAGTGTCTGCCATGTGAAAAATCTGTGTTTTGTTTTTTGCCATTCAAATGTGATTGATTTTTTTTTTTTTTTTTAATATGAAGTTATGTAACACATCCTCAGGTGTAGCTTGTTGATACTCAGCATTCAGCACAAACAAACTCATCTTTGTTTGCATGCAGGTGGTGAAGCTGCTCTGTACTATTTGCAGTTTGTGGTTGTTTAAGACTCATCTGGCTCAAACACACCATTTATGGTGGTGAGATTCATGTGATGCTTTCGTAGCACTTGTTACACTGTGTGCCATATTTCTGTATTGCCAAAGCTACATAAAGCTAAAAAGAAAAGCTGCAATGTTAATTCTATAACACTAAACTATTGGTTATAAAGAACCACATACTAGGGAGTCTAAAAAGGGTTTGTCCTGAGGGTGGTACTTAAGGAAAGGTCATTGAAATTCAAGGTTTTCATCCTCTGAGGACTAGGGATGTGTTTTTAATAATTTGAACTGACAAAAGCACAGAATTGGCCCAGAGGCCACAATTTGCTGACTCCTACAGTAGAGCATTTGTGGTCTTTTTTGTTTTTTTATTATTACATTATGCGCTGAATTTATTACATTATTAATTTTGTTTTGCTAAGTTTATAATATAATAATGTTCTCATAATGTAATAACTTATTACTTATGAAAACAAATTATTACATTATGCGCTCAAGGTTTTATTACATTATGTTCTGATTATTACATTATGAGCTTTTATTATATTTAAATTATTACATTATGCACAGTTTTTACGTTATGCACAGTTATTGCGTTATGAGTTGCTGCAGGGTCTAATGCAGGGCTATAGCACGTGGGCCAAATAGGAAAATCACCAGTGGTTCGTGGGCCACACAGAATACTTTGTCAATTAATGGTTACAATTAACTCTTACAGTATAACGGTAATAGATATATTGCTATATGGAATAAAGTAGTCACACACATCCCTTTTCTTTCACTTTAATGGTATCATCACAGCGATGTATTCGTTGAACAATAAACACACCGGTTTATTACTAATTGAGGCTGGCAAAGTAAATAAATACTTGTCAGTCCGTTCGCGCTGGAATTTGTGAGTTTCACAATCAGCTTTACGTCTCTTTGGCTTTGAGAGTCACATTTTGTTGTAAGCTCTGCTAAAGTAGTTTTCTCTGTGGCCCCGCCAGCCCAGAGTGCAGGCTTGACTAAGTGGATGGCAGGTGCGGAGATGGTGTAATCCTGTTACAGCACGCAGGTACGCAACGCAACGCAACGCAACGCAGCGAAGTAGCTTGGAGAAACCTTAGTTTTATTTATCATATCACGCCCCTGCCAGTCTGATGCAGGCAGCCTCTTGCGCGTCATAGAACAATTCAGAAGGGCCGTATCTGGCCCAGCGGCCCTGGTTGAATAGACCCGGTCTAATGCATAACCTGAATTAGCCTCCTGGAACCTCTGGCTTCATGGGAAATAACACAAATCAAACCACAGAAAGTGTTTCTCCAGAGAACATATTTTGCTATGATGCAGCTTTGAGTTGATGAATCATCTGGTGTTATATTTGGCTGCTCATCTGCCTGAAAAAAAAAAAAAAAAGCTTAAGAACTGTTAGCAGTGCTTTGTGAGCAGGAGACAGTTTGACGCTGTCTAAGATTAAGTCATCTACACCATCTATAGGTGGTTCTTTCAGCTACAGTGTACCCATGGATACCAGCTTCAGATGTCTCTGTAGTTACAGTTCAGCTACAGTGTATCCATGGATACCAACTCCAGATGTTTCTGTAGTTACAGTTCAGCTACGGTGTATCCATGGATACCAACTCCACATGTTTCTGTAGTTACAATTCAGCAACACTGTATTCATGGATACCAGCTCCAGATGTTTCTGTAGTTACATTTCAGCTACACTGCATTCATGGATACCAGCTCCAGATGTTTTTATAGTTACACTTCAGATACAGTGCATTCATGGATACTAGCTCCAGATGTTTCTGTAGTTACACTTCAGATACAGTGCATTCATGGATACCAGCTCCAGATGTGTCTGTAGTTACAGTTCAGCTACAGTGCATCCATGGATACCAGCTCCAGATGTGTCTGTAGTTACAGTTCAGCTACAGTGCATAGTGCAGTGATAACAAGGGGGATGCATTTTGCTCAGTTTGCTAACAAGGGGGATGACATCCCCTCTTAAAACACCTACTGGGTATTGTTTTGTTATGCTGTAACTGAATATACTGTAAGATTTGCTAATTAGATGGATCCACACAACTTAAATTGATGTCTAAAGCCTAAGCACTGTGAGGCAG